>JTDE01001606.1:13130-44124 GCA_014338405.1 Paragonimus skrjabini miyazakii | reverse complement strand
CACCCACAGATTGTCCTTGTTGCCCTATTTGCCGTAACTGCATCTTTTGAAGGCAGACCGCAATAGTCTGTTACCAGTTACTCGTATTGGAGTTGCTCGTATTTGAAGACCTTCGGTTTGTGAGTATCCAGATAACGATGACGAGTGTGAATGAGTTTGTACCTTATACCGTTCAGTGAGAAACAGCTGTGTGGATCGCTGATGAGATGAAATTAAGTGGTTATAGATTACTTTAACATCCTGTGGAACCCGTGATTCATTATATTTTCACGCCGTCCGTAAAGAACAGATGGAAACATTTGCCAGTGATCGATAACACAAGAGTGAACAATGTAAACGGTAGAGGACCAGCAGTAGTTGGATAAGAACCAGTCCGAAAAATAATTTTTAGAGTTGATTTTTAATCCACCTTTGATTAACTCATCTCCAAGTCATTTGTGGTATAGTCCTACGACCTCATGTTAATGAGTTTTCGTTTTGTGGTTGGATTACGGACTTTGTCGAAGTCCATAGAGAATTTTTAATAGAAATTGCAATGGAGTAGTTCTTCGTCATTGCACTTAGCTTCACTGTCATGAATTAAAGTTATGCTTGCAAACCGTGAGTACAACACATGCTAAGTTCTAATGTAGAGTTCAGTTTGGTCTTGCCACCTCGATTATTGCCTATCGTTCGTTTACTACTGTGTCGACATGACCCAGGCCCAACAGATCATGGAATATGGGTGTGAGGGTGTGAACCACATAAACCATTAGAGAATTCGGGTCTCAGTCAACACAAGTTATTTGTCTGAGATGTACTGTGTCAATTGGTGGCGTGTGAAACAATGTTGCATCTGATTGCATACGCTGACCGATTGTAGTAGTAACTTTTGAGGCCGCTCAAGATTTTTATATCTCTCGCTGATGTCAAAAATGATCTGATAAGAAGACGTACGTATCCTAAATACGTACTTGGTTTGCATCCGTTAAATTTATTACTCACAATATAGTTATCATTTGTGTCCCTGACCAACTAGGCGATACTGATTGATGACAACATGAAACACACTGTTAAACAGATGTGCTATTGTTTACCAATTTAGAGTTTGAGAAAACCACCGATGACTCCTGCGAATGATGGATTCTTTGTTTAACGATTCCGCCTGTTGATACGAATGTCATTGATGTGGATGTCGCTGTAAGCAGTATGGTTGAGTTTGCAAAAGGATATCAATGGATTGCACGGGGAACAGATAACCCTTTCTTTGTGTATATATGGCAGAAGTATGCATAGTCAACAAAAAACCACCAGGAGAACTCAGGAATGACGGTACTTAATCCAATCACTCACAGGTGATATTATGTCCTATTTGTTTAAGCGGAAGAATAGCTAATAACCTGAAGTATATGTGTATTCATAGTACTAGGGTAAAGTGCACCAAGTTATTTTCGGTAAAAGTTGCACTTCCTTTTCTCATAAATTGAAATTGATCATCCAGCTGCGGCTGGTCTGCAAATCAGCAGGCAGGTGTTACCTAGTTTTCAGGTCAAAGAATATAACTTATATATTTTCCTGCAACCTCAGTGGTCGTCGCCTGTGGTCTAGTGTTTGGACCGTTATTCTGACGCTGACACAGGACATAAGTCTTGTTTCCAGGTAAGTCTGATGCAGAAGGGAGTTTATTTGGTTAAAGCCACTGTCACCACTTAGCTGTCCAGAGTCACATTCGCCGCTTCAGAGACTTCACCTTGGGGGTAAATGACTAGTAAAAAGCGTTCTATTTGTTTTACACAATTCTGTCTGTTGTTCACTGTTGGTCCCCGTCCGACTGGTATAATTAGAACAGTGAACCACTTACTTGCAAACGCTGAATCGAATTCATTCAGTCGGATAGTAAACGGGGAGAGTAGTCAAATGAACTTCTCTGGTTGAACGTTGCGATTCACTTGCATCCATACGATGACTACCGGTTATAGTTAGTTCAACCCAACGACTGACGTAGGAGAATTTGTCTATCCGTCTATCAGTCAATGCTTCTTTTTAATAAAGAGTGTTCATAATTGACCAGACGCACAAGGAATTTAGTTCGGATCTCCTGGGTGCTAATGCTTATCGTAGTTATGGAGTATGAGTGTGTGAGTGAGGAGTATGAGCGAGTTAGCATAATGAATGTGAATACGATGGAGCTTATCTGCGTACCGAAATTGTTTCTTCTTGAATTAAGCATGAAGTTTCTAACAAGAATACGTTGAAATCTATGAAAAAAAACATAGACGCTCATGTTTGACTAGGATGACAAAACAAATAAGGAGACCTAACACGTTAAATAATTAATCAAACTGGTTGAAATCAGGAAACCAACGGTATCGTCATCAAAGGAGACATTCCGACAGTTTCTGCTAAGTTCAGATTGTACCTCACTCATTTTAGTCACTGCTTTTGCATTCCAGTAGACTTTAAAACAAGCAAGTTTCGAAAAAAAGCGCTAGACTCGAGTTTTGTTCTTGTAGGAGCAGATCGGTAATACACATCCTTGTCACGACCGGCGGTTTGAACTTCATTCACGCTTTCGTGAGACAACTTTGTTGACCACTGCTTCAGCGATCGCATTAGACCCGACTGGATTATGCTTTCTGAGCGCTCGATCATTTTTATTTGTGCACAATGCGAAACTTACATAGTGATGTAGACGATAAACTTTTGTCACCCAAATCACGTGTTATTAGTCAGAAATCTCACGCAGCTTACTGCGTTTACTGATAGAACCCTGCAAACAAGTACGGCTAAATATACACCAGAATGGCCAGTGGATAATACGATTTGGTCGATCAAGTGAATCGATGACAAATTACACGAAATCGCCACATCGATTATTAATAATCAGTTAGAACCTAGCCGTTACGCGGATCATAAATGAGCGTCCATTTTTGTGAGGCACAGAAGAAATTACCGATTGCCCAAATTAACAGAAACCTTGCTGACCACCGAATTTAGGCATAATCCTGTATGCAAAAACTGCTTGTTTCTCTGAGATTGCCGTAGTTTTAGTATATATAAGTTTGTTTTACATAGTAGTTTTGTGAATTCTGCAATATTGCTAGTGAATGATGAAGGAGAGAGAAATGGAATTGTCTCGCTGTATAGTTCTTCTGTTTGACCATTTTCTTCGGAGTTAACAGTTGAAGTCATTGAAGAATTTTACCATGTAGCAGATGCGTACCCGCCTATCGAACGTATTTCAGGGTATCCCAATAGTAACTACCCTCAACATAAAGTCAAAGATATTTTCGTTCAGTTTTTGGAAACATCACGAGAACCAGCACAACACATCAGTCAAAAGTCTGGCTGATTAAATCAAACATAAACTTGTAACTATTGCTGATCTGAGGGAGGTATCTCGTGATCTGGTCATTTCAGTATTGTGTAAGACGTCCTGCAGGAAAAACAAACATCGGTCTTTATATTCTCACATTTCTACTCATCATTTACTTTCAGGACTGATTGCTAAGGCCATACTAAGCACAGATGATCGTCGGATGATTCTGTCCGAAATTTACCATTGGATTCAATTAAACTATCCATACTTTCGAACACGAGGGCCTGGTTGGAGAAACTCGATCAGGCATAATTTGTCGTTGAACGATTGCTTCATAAAAGTTGGTAAGTTGAATCTACCATCACATCCAATTTCTTCGTGTTATCTGTTCTCATGTGGTTGCACTTCATTAATTAAGGGGTATTGTATTGTAATTATTAAAGATGTAAGAACCAATTAACTGATTATTGGTTCTTTCATTCACTTCAACAATATCCTAACAAACCAAGAATAGGGTATGTGATACAGTGAAGCATCTGGATCACATTTGAAAATTGCTAGGTGGATTTTGAGATGCTGAGAGTATGCTTCGAGTATTCTTCTTATACCAAGAGCACTACCGGAGCCAACCAACCAATCAGACAGTGGAACAGACAAGTGGACTACTTAATTATGTGTTTAACTATCATCAAAAAGATAGATGACTGAACAGAAGTCTCAGGGACTGAGAACCTCAGTTGGTAGCACGACAGCCACTTAACGGATCACTTCGGTAATGTAGATAGTTATCAACAATCATCAAATACTTTTGAAGTCAATATTTTGACATATAACTGGGCCTCCATTTACAACAGCCCAAACCGATTTTTATTATCTTCCCGTGCACTGTGTAAACAAGTTTCTTTGGAGCATCGGATGTGAAAATTTTTTCTCAGCCGGCACAAATTATCAGGCCTGACCACAGTGAATTCTTTCAGATTGGCTAACTGGTATTTCAAATCTGAACTAAATTTGCCTGTTCTCAACCTACAGGTAGAGCAGCTAACGGTAAAGGTCATTACTGGGGCATTCATCCAGCCAACCTGCGAGACTTCATAGCAGGCGATTATCGGCGACGTCGCGCCCAACGCAAGGTGCGCCAAGCCCTTGGTCTTACTTGCCCAGCCGACGACCGTGATACTCCGTCACCCCAACTGAACATCCCGCTGGCACTCGAGACCGTTGCCAGTCCAATTTCGCATTTGTCTAGTCAATACATGAACCACTCATCATCCTTGTTACGTCACTTCGACCCTACCTCGTCCACTTTGGGGCTGGATAGGTGGAATTGGACGGAGTTTGCTTATCCTTGTCCGGATCCTGCTGAACACAACCGTTCCGAGTGGATAAACTCAAAATCGAATACCACTCGGTTCACTCATGATATGGCTGTACTATGGCTTAGCCAACTTGTCCACGCGTCGCAGTCTTCCATGTGGACAACTCCCGTAAGCCTTCCCGCTACCACCCCGTCTCAACCTTTGAGTAACCCGGTAACTTTGCTAAAATCCCGCAAACCACAGTTCAGTGTGGCTCACTTGTTGGATGACGGCGAACCACAAGACTACTCAACACCACGAGTAAAAAAGAATTTTCCGAAGACAGATGCACCCTTGAACGAACGTTCGACTAGCGTCTCGTATGACGTCCAAGCCATCGATCATCTGTCAGCTCATGCACTTATTATGAACCCTCAAAACAGTCTACACTCACAGTCGTCCAGTTTGTCTAAGTCAGAAGATGTGTCTTTCAACTCTGTCGCGCTGGACTTTACCATGATGAAGAGCGTCAATTAAGGCAGTAGGCAGCTGGTTGTACACATGTATAAGAAGGGCAATCTTATGTACACAAATCCTTTTTGTTCATCTACCGACAAACTTCGGTTGAACTGTATTTATTCAGATATTGATTTTTATTTTAAAAAAAACCTGCTTCACCGATTTGTCTGCAGCAAGAGAGAGATAAAGTTCTTGTTACTAGTGAAAGTACTTACGTCCAAATTATATATAATTCAGTCAAACGGTTGGAGAGAACTACGTGGCAATACTGCACAGCGATAGAAACAGACCGAATGATAGAGAATACTGATCAGTGTAGCAGACGGTTGAGGGAATGACATGAATAGTTATGTTGGTATAGATTTGTGTTAACAATAGGGAGTTGGAAGTTAGGGTTTTACTTAAAAAAATCAAAATTCAGGTACGAAATCAGGATTATCTATTACCCGTTCAAAACGATAACCAGTATTGGGAAGCTGGTCATGTTGATTACTTAGGGGATTTCTCTGAATGATGGTAAATCACTACTCACTAATGCTAAAACTTTTTCAGCAAGCCCCTTCAGAAAAGAAGTAGTAGACCTAAGTTTTGCTCTTGGTCGTGAGTAGAATTACAGTCACGTTTTCATGAGGCAGCCATGTTTATCACTGCGCCGCTGACCTCACAGTAGACGAGATTGAACTATCTCACACAAACACTCAGCCACGTTCGTTTGTGATTATGGCTGAAGTTGACCGATCACCTCGAGTAGCGACACAGTAACTGTCCTGTCAACTTCACTACATAACTCCACGACTAGAATTTTTCTGCAAGTCAAAATCACAGAATTTATAAACCTGTCCGGTTATAGTTTGCTCACTGCTGAATAACAAGGGATTTTGTTCAATGTAAATTGAACATCACTCACGAATGATATGACATCTGCGGTCACTTGTGAGAGGTTTTCAATTTATAGTAGCTCAAATACCTCCAGTTCCAGTAACGCTTAGATTAATGTTCGCCTTGCCTGACCTGAGTAATACAAATCTTGTCCTATCACGTATATTACTGTACAATTTAGACAGGGCTCCTTAAAACGTTTACTTGGTGCATTCTGTATAGATCATCCGGGTGACTTGAGTGAACACGCGCACCTAACTGCTTTGTCTATGTAGACACTGTGCACGATTAGATGTAGTTTGGTGGTTCTGCTGGTCATCTTGTCAAACATCATGGAATTCTGTTGCTTTGGATGACTGACCGAGGATCACATATACAGTTTAGTGAAGGATGGGAGACGGGAAGTTTCTAACAAAGGTTTAGATAACCCTATCTCTACTGGAGAATAAACGGTAAGAACCTAAATTTGTTTCATTCACTCTGGGTGAAAGTATGTTCATCTAGTGCATTTAAACATGTATCCATCCAGGTGCCAGAGGTGTGCACTTTTTGTATCTGGTCAATGCAATCTAAGCCATGTTGATGATTCATGCTTATTACTGCTCGTGAGAAATGACACCTGCTCCTTAATTGTAATGTGCAGTGCTAAATTATACAGTCTCCTGTTTAAGTAACCATATGTTTCTCTGACCAAAACTGATACATTTTATCAACTATCTCACATTATCCATGTACGCAAAATGGAGGCATCAACTGCAGTGCAACGAACATCTATGCCTCAAGCTGTTGTAACCTAACACGACAAATGGAAACTTCAACACTAGCTCGTAATTTTACGAAAAAGGGGTTGAACTGAATCCGATAATGTAGGAATATTTACAAAGTTATTCTTGGAAAATACACTAACTGATTAATAGCCGTGGGGTTGGTTAGTTTGTCTTGAACATCAATCACATCTGATTTCAGCCTTTGTATTCACATAAACTGTCCAGCTAGGCTTTAGTAACTGGTCCTTTACGAAAGCGGCTGGCTGGATGTGAGAATTATGAACGAATGTGAGCGATGTTCACTTTAAACATAGTGATTATTGTGACTGATCTGTCACCTGCTTGCTTCCTTTTCTTGTTCTCCCCAGTTATAATTGGCTGAAGTGTATACTTCACTATGTACTTTTGTATGACATACCATGAAGAAAATCGATATTTATTGAACAATATAACTGACTAGTAATAGTAATGGTATTTTTTGTGGACCAACGATAGTCAACGTGGTAGCCGATACGATCACTTCAAATTGAACATCACCCTCAATTGATCGCAGCTGTCGCATTCCCATAGACTATCCAGTCGGCCCCTTTCGAAAAGAAGCACTAGACTCGAGTTTCGCTCTCATTAGAGCTCGTCAGTAGTGCATATCATCGCCACTGCCGGGACTTGAACCACAGACATTCAGTTCATGAGGCAACCGTGTTTACCACTGCGCCATTGACCTCACGTTAGGCACGACCGAATTATCATATGTGAACGCTCAACCACTTTCGCTTGTGAGTAATGATCAGGTTGCCCGATCGTCTCGAAATGGAGACACAGTTACTGTCTGTTAACTCCAATCGATAACCCCGCGATTAGGACTTCCTAGACAGGTCGAGATCTCCGATCTCATTAAACCTGCTAGGCGATATTTTAGATTACTAATGAGTAGTCGGGGATTTGGTAAAGTTCAAGTCCCGGCAGTGGCGATGACATGCACTACTGACGAGCTCTAATGAGAGGGAAACTCGAGTCTAGTGCTTCTTTTCGAAAGGGGCCGACTGGAAAGTCTATGGGGATGCGACAGCTGCGATCAATTGTGGGTGATAATCAACTTGAAAATTAACCAAATCCCCGACTACTCATTAACGATCACTTTTGTCAGTCGATAGGTTGCATGATTTATTGTTTGGTATACAGTATCCAACAGTACAAATAATCGAGGTAGGTAAGGATTTATACTCGCGGCATAATTTTACGCTTTCATTTACTACTGTTAACAACATGAACGAAAATCCGACGTAATCCATACAGCTGTATTGCCTACACAGAAACTATGCGGTTCATAGGAATCCAAATACATTTATGCACACCCAACTAAATTTAAGATGGTTGAGACACAGTTTCAATGATTTCGATCAGAACAGACAACAAATGCATGAAGGTTAATAAAAAAATTAATAGAAAAGAATTAAAGATAAATGAGCGGCCGAAAATAAACCAAAGTGCATCCAGTCGGACATACAACAAGCAAGATTAGTGCAAAGTTAACAAAAGCCTACCAGAGGCGAATGTAAAAAGAATCTAGTGTACCTTTATTCTGTTAAACAATTCTAATGTTCAAACTATTGCCAGACTCGAAAGTATTTTATGATTGATTGATTTCAGTCAACGCTTAAAAATATCAGTTGACGGGACTATTAAGACAGCCTCTGACAACGTGTTCCACCTTGGACATATTTACAAGTCGAATAAATCACACTTGGAAGAGAAGCGCTTTGTTCCATGTAGTGGTTTGGAAGAGTTGCCTCGAAATTGATGATTTTATTTAGGTGAGGATCAGTTTTGCTTAGTGTGATTTGGCTACTGCCTGTCAAAGATATGTTGGGAATTGGTTTTGTTTAGGTAATCTATCTAGAAGTGACAGCAAACGGAATTCGTTGCCATCCAGTTCTTTGGTCTGTGTTGTACTTTCTTAAAAAGTGCAGTCTTTTACCAGACACAAGCTACAAACGTGAAAATGTATTTCATTATGAAGACGTACCGGTCAAGTAAACAACAACGTAACGTTCAAAACCACTTATTAAACAACCCAAGTACTGAATAAATCTTCATGTTTATTGAGGTAAAGTTTGAGGACAGAATAAAACCGTCTGAGATTACTGCTTCGAAATCCATCTATGGTCAATGATACTCATCTTGCTGTTTTGAGAAAATACGTTGCGTTGCACCAGCCGAGACAGAACAGTTTCTCATAAATGATTAGCTCTGAATAGTACATAGGTGCAGAACGGTAAGTTCCGCTTGCAATTTCTTTGTTAACCTGTCCTCGAATACACCATTCTTACGTCGTCATGGAAGCTCGAGCACGAGCAAAATGACCAACAATGGTTCTAGC
Organism: Paragonimus skrjabini miyazakii; assembly: GCA_014338405.1. Classification (NCBI taxonomy): domain Eukaryota; kingdom Metazoa; phylum Platyhelminthes; class Trematoda; order Plagiorchiida; family Troglotrematidae; genus Paragonimus; species Paragonimus skrjabini miyazakii. The sequence goes on along the minus strand of JTDE01001606.1, from coordinate 34,983 downwards.
ATAAAATCTTATGAAATATCGCCAATCGCAAAGTGCTAATCGGAAAGTTCGCCGTTGTCTTCACATTAAACATTATTCCAACAGACGGATTCCAAAGAGTACTGACCATACATTATTTAACCTACCAGCATATTACTTCATGCGGACCACAAATCAACAGTTCATTCTGATTGGTTTCATTTATGTTTGGATCCACAGTCAAGTAGAGAAAATTGAAAACCTTCTTACTGTAAGGTAATAAGTTGCCTACTCCATCACCTGACTAAAGACGTACTTGAGAGTGCGAGTTACTATAAACTCGTTGCTTCCGGTGGAAGCAATTAACACACATTTGAAATACTATCAGGATATGTACACCTTCCATTGTGGACATTTTAGGCAATCGTTCAACTGTATTTCGATATGACCATATGTGGTCTCGCATAAATTTCGACACTTTCAAATTTGTATTACGAAATCAATTTAACCCTGTTCGGATTCACCAGATGGAAAAACAGTGGGAACTAAAATTCAATCGATGGACTAAGTGTCCAAAAGACAATCGGTTTTACTATTTTTACATTGACAGTTGGTTAATTTATGTAATAACAGAAACAACTAGTTCCGGAATCGCATCCCCTTCGTTTACTGTTCGAGCTGACGTGAGCCCATTAATTATCTGAAACCACGTGGATGTCCTCACAACCACCACCAACACCATCTCGAAACAGTAAATAGAATGGAGGGGTCATTTATTTTCTCATTTTCAGCAATGGCCAACGACAAGTCTGACTGCATGCAAAATTGTGCAGGATTAACCAAATTATCAACAAACTGTGTGTGTGTGCAAACTGTTAGAGACCAACAAACCAAACAACCCGCTGGGTTGTTATTTGCTCTGTTGCTCACGCAAACTCACCTAGTCCATCTCGGGTTACCACTTGCTGATTCGTACCATATACGCGCCTGTATAAGGTGCGACAGCACCCCCAATTTTGAACAAGGTTAGGACAGGATGGGACATTTCTTCATAGCATGAGTTAGAACACCCACAAACATGTGTACCATCTGCTTGAAGACCAGACATTCAAAACCACATCTGGCGGTGATAGTGGACAATTAAAAGACTTTTTGTATTGAACGTGGTAACTTGTCGGTCAATTCTTTGAGAAAGATAGAATCAAGTGACGAAGATCACATTAGACGTGCAGTCAGTGGCTCATACCATTAACCATACTCGGATTAATTGACTTTAAAGATATATATTCGTCATGAGAAGGTTTACTAGGCGTTTGAGAATGTAGTAATCTGTACTATAGTTAACCTTCTCTGGGAAAACAAAGTACGGTCTTGAGACGCCAGGACCTCAATAATTATTCCGGGGAGTAATGAAACTTATTGTGGACATATGAACGGCACACAGGATTATCCTTTGATATCATAATAGCTGTAACTTCAAGTGCATTAGTTTTTTTTAAGCAATGTTAACTTTAGAAGAAGTTGCTCACAAGATTATAGTGCATAGGTTGTTTTCAAATTCCAGTTTCTGTCAAAAGTTTTTTCACAATCAGATTTTATCGATCAAATTTGTATCCGGCTGAGAGAGATAACTGAAAGTATAACTCAAAATGTAAACAAAAGCTTATCTATGAAAAAAAGCAGACAAAAGACTTATGTGATACCACTCTTGCTCAAGCAGAAAACACTAGAATTAGGTGACCCGATGAATTTCCCTAACACAATTACACTTGAGTGGAAAAGAACTTCCGAGACGATGCTGATTTTGTTGATGGAACGTTAACGATGCAACCTCTATTTTACATCACAGCTCAACAAGTTGGGAGTACAGTAACATGTGTGCCGTTGTATTGGATCGTCACCTTGGATACGCGTTCAGTCGCTCGACCCAAAACCGAGAAATCAGAAGAGACGAGGCAGCACCGTTTATTGGACGAGCGAGACAAAACTTAGGCTACGGAAGCACTAGATTTATAGGACAACGATTACTATAGATGGCCGACAGACAGAGCGAATCAAATTAAAGAGTCAGGGTGTCAGAACAAATCGCGTTACAGGGGGCGTCAGAAGGCAACGCGGGAAAAACACTGTCCAGATAGTGCACAGGCGTTCGACCGCACACCTGCAATCTGGTTGGAACCATATCACCACCCACGACCATACCATCTGAGCTGGGCCGGCAGATCGATGTAGCGTGATGGGTCCTGGCTGTCTCGTTAGGAAATGCGCCTCCTAACACGTTGACAAATGAGACTGTGGCTAAGGAGCAACGAGCATCACCAGTAATCACCTTTATCCACCATTGTCAGTATCATCTAATTGTTACGTGTATACAATAGTTTGTAAATCAACCAGGTGGAGTCGAATATCACTGTGATGTTGACTTCATTTTGGTACCTACGTAACGCACCGACAAATGTCTATGCCACCAAAAACAGAAAAATACTATTAAACTACGATTGTTCGAGCCACTCTTGTAGAAGAGACAAACGAGGGAATTTTCGTCAATAACCGAAGTAGTCATTATTCATAAGGATTACTGTACTTGGGAAAAGAATACGAAACTTAACCTGAAAAGAAACTATGTGGGAACGAGGTCACTTTATTTTTTAACATATCATTAGATATTAAAAGAGGAATGTTTTCTAGTATGTAGCGTACCAATAATTATTAAATAAAAAAATTGCCAACTTTATAGTTTTCATTTTTCCACATGTGTAAGCTTTAAGTAATCTAGTTTCTCTAAATCGGGCTCCCGTTGTGTATTTCCAAGATGGTTCGTTCAGCGTAAGTGTCGTTGATATACAATATCAAAGATAGTGCCTTAGGAAGAATAGTGTATAGCTGGGGGATTAGACTATAACTTATCAACTGACTTATGTAGCCATATTAACAGTCATTTTTGAAAACTCAAGGCCTGTGTTGGAATCAAAACAGTCACCTGTGCTATAAATTTGTTATAACAGTTCATCTAGGTAGTGGTAACGGAAGGTTAGAAAGTCTACATTAGGATTCTATTGCTTGATTTTCTACCAAATGAGCCAGAGTATAGGCAGTAAACGCGTAAATGACACAGACATCCATTAAGATTGTTGTAGGGAGACAACAGTACATAACTAGTAAAGCAATTGATTAAAGGGTGACCATACCCATTGTAAGGCATATCAGAGAGACAGGTCACGTCGATTGACCCCAACTCGTTAGTGAGAAGTCGAGATTCGAAATTGATCGCGTTCTTCAAGGAAACGCCAATTATTACTCGTCCTCAGACTTCATCTGTGTATAAACTGTCGAGTTGTAGTTTGTCAACCTTAGACGTGATAACTCTAAAATGTAAAACACAAATATAAAACCTGCCATATTAATTACAAGTACTACAATTATAAACCGCAACTGCAGCGTTGGTAGATCCCCGTATGAATTTCTGCTTGGGCAGTCAATTTACTGGATTCTGTGACACAATGGACTGAGCGGATAATCGAGTCCGAATATGAAATTCCTGAGCTTCTCTAATGGCCTTACAACTCAGCCGGTAGAGCACTTGCTGCATCTGGACACGCAGTTACTTTCGCCGGTTTGAATTAAGCCAAAATCTATCACAAACTTATCAATGATTGACCATTCCTACTGTTGTTGCAACTCACAAAACCTATATATTCTGATGTTTCACATTTGTTACCGAAGAGATTGATTGCACTATGGACATTTCATTATGTTTATTTGTTTCTCCTTATTGTAAAACAACTAATAACTCAAAGTCCGGACTTTCCACAACCAACCTCTCTGTCGGTTTTTCTTTATAAAAAAATATCGCTTTTCCAACACACATTTTAATTCCATGACCCTGAGTTTGTCTGCTTTTGCAGCTCTGACTGAAAACACATGTCAATCGTCTGATGTTGAATATAATGCAAAGACTTGCATTTGAAAGTCAGCGTGTATTAAAACCTCTTTCTGTTCAAATTTTCCTTGCCACAATTTGTTCTTTCAGTTGTGCAATTTATTCTTCATAAAAGACCTATATCACGGGTAGTTGTACACGGCGTGATGGGTCACCTGATCGTGGTATCTATTACGCAATCAGTGTCCAAGGTCCGAACTTCTTATACACGACTGAGAAAAATCCGTTCAATCTCCGGACCATTCGATGGATATTAAAGACAAAATGGAAAGTTTGGATAATGGACCATTGATACGGAATTGCTACACTCCTAATGTGGTCTCGTAGCCCAACTAAAATGGTGAATATGGATTAGGAGTATACGGTCACTTTCGTTTTTTTGTCCGGACTCAGCAAAATTTCCCACACATCATCAATGCTTAACAAAACGATCATAGTGCTTACCAGTAAAATGTTAGGCTATATCATTTTTTGTTGTTTAACAGCTGCAATGTACATTTTGCCAATATTCACACAGATAATAAGCAAATCACACGTTGTAATTAGGTCAGACGTTACGTGTTAAATAGTAGCCAGTCGTGGTAGGTTCCGTATTTAGCATGGCGAGGTATTCGACGTCTAACTGATGAGTAATCCGACATGTTGACAGCCACAAGACGAGATTTCAATAGCAGCTCGTGTAATCAGATAGAAAGATCGGCTGATTCAAATCAAAAAACCGACACAAGACGCAACTCAAGTTTTTATCGGCGGTCATCAAAAACAGTCACAACCGAATGTTTTCAATAAGGCATTAACCGAATACACTTAGGTTCCGCGGACAAGTTCACCTCTAAAACACAAGCGGTGCCAGCAGTCAATTCTCTGTTCGAAGACAGAGACAAAAGTGGTGATCTGAAGTACGTAGGTCATCATCGTCATCATAGACAGCAAATACATCACTGGTTCAAAACAATGCTTAATTGCCACACAACCATGAAGAAAAGCAAAACCCTGTATAGGAAGAGAGAGAAAAAGAAGGGGACGGGACCTAACTACTGAAGACAGCTGCGTTTATATTCAAAAATATAACATCAAGGCGCCTACAGCTTGCAAAAGAAAACCACCGAGCTGTAAGTGAAAATAAAGCGTCATCTGCAAGACAGCTTCCTCACGGAAGTAAACCAAAACAAACACTTCTATTCTTCAGGTGACGTTTGTGAATAAGTGGACTAAAATCAAAAATGATTGATGCGTAAATGGCAATCCTCGATACTTCAAGAAAGGTGTTTGCATGACACTTCGGTCAACGACGTAGTGGCCAACATATTTCTATCATGGTGAGGGAGAAATATCGAATCCAGGTGAGGCGGCGATAGCGACTATTAACGATTTCTGATAAAAGTATAACATGAGTTGTGTTCCTTTTTGCAGCGGGCTGGCTGGAATGTCTATGTGACATCAGAAACTATGAACAGTCGCAGGTGATGTTTATTCTAAATAACGATTGTTTCTTGCCGCATCTCTAAGTCTAATGTAAATCCTACGTGCTAAATTCGAATTACATCTGAACACATTTGCAGTTGGTACGTTACAACGATCAAACGTCTGTTAATACTGAATAGGGCCGATGTCTTGCACGGCGGTCCTGTTAATCTATTTTGCGATATATACCTTGTTCGTCGAATAAATTCCTTACGATGTATGTACACGATTTTAGTATAACTTACTGTATACAACTGTTTCGATCTTTGTTCCTTACTCTTAAAAAACATCAAAACAACAAAGGTTATTGCTGTTATCACTGATTATATGGCCTGTTTATCTGTTATCCATACAGATGAAACTCAGTTACTCAATGACGATCATACTAAAAACGTAGGCATCTTTCTTATTTTCGACCTGAGTTTACTCCCTCTGTAATCCGCTTGTGACCTAGTGGATAAGAGCATTGTCCCGTAACACAAGGATTAGCCGGTTCAATCTTCATTCAGACCCATTTCTACCAGATTGATCTAAACAAGAGTGGAACTGGTCGTACAGTGTCGATTAGAGGGTGAATGTTAAAAAGTATTACCATGTGTTTATCAAATTTAAACATCTGGCATTCAATGTAAGGTAATTTAAGTCGTCGCCTAAATCCCAGAAGTTGGTCGACAAGTTTATGCATGCTCCCATCGTCCGGTACTGTTCACCAGCTGTTTTACTGATTAAACAGCCGAAAACCTAAAGACATCGGCTGGACACGTGATGGAACGTTTTCGACCTAAACGCCACGCCCGTTAAAAAGCCGAAAATTCAAACCAACGACCACAGCCATTTTCAACAACCATACGTGTACTGATTCTAGGCTGAGTACGCTTTTGAAGCATTCAATTAAGACACAACACTGATGCAACAATCGAGAAATTTCTGCTATGTTCACAAGACTGTACCGTACCATTCTACATAGCGACTGATACGACACACAACCCATGGAACTTGGTTGACACTTATTAGTTTATCAAACAGTTGAACGTGAAAAGACTAGCCCCCACCCGATTTTGTCTCGCGCAACAGTGCAGTAGGCAAAACATGACCATCATACAAAAATAGGAGTCAATTGTGTGGTCCAGATTCATGAACACGTAGAGATTGTACGAAGCATCATGCTTAATACAATGAATGCTTCGCAAAAAGCGAAGTATCCTGGGAGTCGGTAGATAGAAAACAGATCGATGAATCGCCCACATAAAAGCAGACGTTTAACATACACTGCATGTATAGAGCAGCTTGAGGTTGATTCCATAAAAGAAACCGTAAGCGAGTTTGGTTATACAATAACATTCAGTGATGCTACTTTGAAAATGAAGTATGTATCTATTTGGATTATCAGTCGTAAAATTTTTATAAGTAATACGTTGTGAAGTCTCGCCTTGAACTACGAAAGGGGCATTCTTTACACCATAATATATCATTCCGAAGGAGTAATGCGATTAGCACAAAAATGAACGTGAAAGTATTGCTCAATTTGCACGCTTTTAAATGGTCTATCCTTGCTCATTTAACCAGCAAGCTGCAGCATATAAATTTTCTTAAACCTAGCATTTATGTTTGAACACATCATATCCGATTGAGAAGTAAAGTTAAACTGATGTATTGGCATGTCAAGAAGTAATCCAACGATTCTCACTTGATATACAAAGGAGAATTCGGTAGTTGAGTGTAGCATTTTGTGTGACAACCAGAAAACACTAGCACTGTATAAAAATAGAATCCATGTAAACGCAAGGTAGGGTGCCGCTCGCCATAAATCCGTTTTTAACCATTAGAAATAAGCCATTTAATATGTAATGAGTAGTGTGTTTATCAAAGAACTCATTTAGCTAACACTGTGATTGATCCGTGTGAACTGAGCAGCCGACACTGGTGTAATCCTCAGATCCTTTGGCAAAAAGATTTCAACAACACAAAAATGCATAATCAATGAATGTGTAGGGGGTCCATAATAAGAAACTACTGTGACAGGATTTCCAAGATGTGAATAGACCAGTTGGACAGTATGAAAATAAACTCTAACGAACAGTTTGGCAACACAAATCTCAGCCGTGGATAAGTACGGAAAATTGACACATTAAACTGTAAACGTGGAACAGGCCGAGTCACCGGGAATTAGGCCGGATGCAGAGAAAACATACCGCATAAAAAGAATCCACGACGAGGAAATGAAAAAGAAAAAACGGAAGAAGTCGAACAAGAATAGTGCAACTCAAATGGATCACAGCACCGGATAGAAAGAGAGTAACATACAGTACAACTCATTAAAAAAGAGTAAACCTATTGAAACAGTGACCGTCTGGGTCGAATAATAGGAGCTGTGTCAACGGCCGATGGCACGCAGGATACACGAAGTCTAGTCGGCTTGGCTTCAGTTTTCGGAGCTACATTTTCTTGCATACTTCGTCGGAGTTCCCGTAGACCGGGAGAAAAATTCACATCAGCGGAAGTAGATTCATCCCAAGGACGCCGAGAGCAACTGGATGAACGGGTAGTCGTACTACGAGGACTAGAGAGCGACAAACGCGTTACCGGCGTTTCCTCAGAGCCCACACAGTCGTTTGAACGAAGCTTATCGTGCCCTACAGAAATGGTCTCATTTGAATCACTGTTACCAAACAGACGTTGGCGAAGAGCCACTACGGCCGAGGCACTTTGGCTGCTAACAGTGGTCGTGGAATCTACAATTTCTCTGAAACAAAAAGAATGAACACGTGAAAAGAGAGGACGGATATGGAAAAATTGTTCCCGTCAATGGAAGCAGTCAGATGAGTAGAAACCAAACTATACTGATCGTTACACAGTATTGCTTATCGCACGCCAACAGTAGTGCCGACGGCAACACCGGGTATTATGTAGGGTACGTCTAGGTGATGTGGAAATATACCATCTTATGTTTGAGCTATATGTGCAAACTACAATCAATCGCTTTCTGATCCAAGCGTAAGTAACCTGGGTGAAAGGAAATGAAACCAACCGAACACGTCCCCCATCGCCTGCGTCGTTTAGAAATATTAGACTGGTAAACTTCGCAGCCAAATTGTATCAAGTCCATACGAAACGGGAGACAGACAGACTGTCAGAGGTTCAAACGGCTCGTGTTTCAGAAGAATGTTACTGATTGGCGCAAGAAGTCTGATGGGGAATTCGACACAGATGAATGTAGCTATCAAAGACAAGTATTTTGCGAGATCAATTCACTTTCTGGCTAACTGCATAACGTGTGACATAAACACAACAAAGAACTGATTAAAACTGGAAAAATTTCCCAAATAAGGCATAAACAGGTAATGTCTGAATGTTCAGTGAAACTATCGAAACCTCAGTGTCAAGGTTGACTGCTTTATGTACACACAACTATGACTGACGATTAGCAACTGGTAAGGCTTCCACAAGCTACAGTAATCAATAATTTCTATTGGCCTTAGTAACAATGAGTGCTGACTTTGAATCCACGCAGCGACCAGACTCCAACAAATGTTTGGTAATCGATGAAGACTTGTAGGAATGTCCATCGATTCGCGTGGTTGACAAAGAATAACTAATCGCTAGCCATTTCGGAATATGCTCATTTATTTCTGCCCGAAGTCATCTATGAGCTCTGTCTATGCATGGTTTGCCAGAAGTAGCCGGTAACTCTAAAAACGACGTGATTGACAGAAACTGTAGGAACGTCTCAATTTATTGATAGCGCCGGTATGTCATGCGTTGTGCGACTGATGGACCGATCTCGCAAAATACTCGCTCTCTATATATAATGTTCAAACAGGTGAGCGGTACACAATGTGGTAATGATGTTGACTATCAATCGCATGGTTGTGGGTTAATGACTCAGTTATCGTGATCGCCAATGACTAGGCTCGAGCAATGCACGTGCGTGGACACGAGATAACAAACGCTGAAAACCACATTCACCTACAATTACCAGTGAGCCGATATGCGCGACCTGTTCATCTTTGGCTCTCACAGTTCGTCTAGGCACACCAGTGTAGTGAGGATGAGCGATCGTAGTATACTACTCACACGACTACCATTCAGTAGTAGGACCAGAGCATGTATTCTGATATCGAAGTAGCCCCAGGAAATATCCGAGTGCGGCATCGCCCAAAATGGTTCTTGCTGCGGCTGGTGTCTGCGGCAACCGAGACGGTCTGGACCCAGCAACGTATGCAAATGAGTGTTTTTATTTGTGGTCCTGTTTAAGCGCGTAACCCGTGTGTTGCTTTCTCGAATAAACAACCCCTGTGCCATCTGCGTTCTTGGCTCACAACACTAGTATGACTCAAGAATGTACACGATTTAAACATCAACTGACTTACTGTATTCAACAGATTCGTTAAAGATTGATATCCGCCATCACAGTTTTCATTTCGAACATCTAAAGGCAATATATGCGCATTTGATTGTCAACCTCTATGTTCCTGCTGGTGGCTTCGAAGACAGCTAACTACTGAGTAAATCACCTGCTTTAAAAACGACCACGGGTACTGACGCCGAACAAACTCAACCAATAAGACCAAATATACGAACTGAATAGTATCATCCGAATTCTGCCTTTCGTTGATAGCTGTGTTTCACAATCGCTTGTCGATACTTGACTGATTGGTTTGTTTAAGATCACCGTCACTGGGTGTCGTAGATTTTTAAAAAATATATCGTTAACTGTGACGAGCAGTTGTCAACCGAGTGCAAGTGATTAGTGAGCAGAGATCTTTTGGGACGCATTATAGGCCTATTTTAATATATGAAAGTAAAAAACGAGCAGCACATTCTTCAACAGAAACAAGAGGATGAACAACACAGACAAGAAAAAAAGAGCCCGAGACGAAAGACAGCTCCGGGACAACCAGTGATAAGGGATCACTTTTAAAGTCGTCAGCATACTCGGTAATATACCGGAAGTAGGTGCAGATGATTTACCAGTAAGTAAGCGTAGCACAATGTAAACGAAACAGAATTAATTAACTGGGATGACGAGGAGACATGTTGCGGAATGTTAACGCTTCAATTTTGTCAATCGCATGGTGAAAAAAATATGGAAAAGGATATCAGGAACAAGGTAACAACGACTGAAAGGAATACATGGGAACGGTGAGGTAGAAAATCCCGAGGCAAATAAGCTGATAGCACGCGTTACTGATTCTTAAGTATACAACGGTGACTTGGTTAGAAATCAAAGATGCACCGACCGCAACGAGGAAGTAGATTGTGTCGATGTTTGGGTCAGTTACAAAGCTGTCCGCGCAACCGTTATTGTTATCTCCTGATGCGCCTGTGCATTCAACAATGTGAACGAGAATCACGTTACAATATAACACGCATAGTGCGTGTAGAAATGCGCCCAGCGTTTTGCAAATTGAGGTTCCCTACGTAGGTTCACACACGGCTGGCGGCAACCGAAACGGACTAGCCAGTCACAGGGACCGAAGCCAAAGGACGCCTGCGCCTCAAACCACCACCATAAGTGGCTTGCGCTACACCACTTGCAGTTTCATTCACACACTACGTATCCGGTGTAAACCCGAAGGAATAAGACTAGTAGGTGTGTGAGTGAGGCCTTTGTGTCCAGCCGGCCAATGCCGGATAGCCAATTGAATGGCTAGCACGAAACGGAAATCCTTATCTCTCGGAAAATAAACAGTGAGAGAGACTGCAATGACAAGATTTATACTAGGAAGAAAGATGAAAAATGTAATACAAAAAGCATTTCAGTATACGAACGCATGCTAGCGCAATCTAGAGAGGATGAAGTTGAAAAACAAAATTCAAAGTTGGACTACGAAAAGATCAGACAAACGATTCATCATTCAGCACACCAACAAAGCTTAAGAAAAGAATGGGTAGAAGACTGCAGACACTCAAGTTTCTGAAAAGAGGAGCGGATTAGTTGCCCAACGACCAGTCTTAGCCAGCGCATTCGCGGCCGCATACATCGCAACGCCATATAGTCATGTCACCATGACCTATGGCACTGATGGTTCCTTTGCGTACCGCACGCCTTCGTTCTCGGCCGCGCAATAACTGCTCGTTGAACTCGCGGACACCCGTCCGGATCGTATTCCTCCAGGCCGTCCGGTTCAACACCAAGCCTTCTCAACATTCAAAATCAATGTCACAACGTGAAGGACTTACGTGCACAGCATGCTGGTAGGTTCACACACACACATGGTCGACTATAATTTACAATTGGGTTTGGCTGAATCCCTCTATATCTTTTTGTTTGCGATGTGAAGAAAACCAAACGGTGAACCGAGAGAGTATGCGTTAACCCAGTGGTATGCAGCCTACAGTCAACGGTCCGCCTGAACCAGCAACCAAATGTCAGTTTTTCCGCCGCTGTCTCCAGTAAAGTCACTAGGCAGAATCCAACCGAATCATGAGGCTTCCACCCCGAAGAACCAAGTTAACCATCAATGCCCAGTAATCGACTATTTTTATTTATTTTCGCTAACCTCACCGACTGCTCACGTCGTATATTACACAAGTGAGATTGAAGTACAAAGAATGTTCGCACAGCGTGGCAGAGAATGGGTTGATTTTCTTGAAACATTACGTAACCAATAAAGCCTAGGCATTTTTAGGGTTCGCACGAACGAACTTATCTCATTGCCATGATCGAAAAGCCTGACTCTTGAAATCCCAAGTGTAAGTTCGGTAACACATTCCGACGCGAGCGGCTAGACCAGATGATCAAATATCTCAGTGTTTGCTATTCACGACATCTAACAACTGCAAAGCACAACCACCCCAACTGTGATCTAATAAACGGACGTTTAAGTTCAAGCAAGATTCTCTTGTGATATCGAGGATGACTCAAGTTGGAAAAGTTGATCCCAGGACTATATACACGAACTCCGACGTAAGTTAGAACATTTCCACCACTTTTAAGGCAGGTTCCAAAAAAAGCAGTCAATTAACCACCACAATTCAATTACCAAATCTAACACCAACGTTACTACCATAGTTTTAGAAAAACGCTTTACAGTTGGACACAGCAACAACGCAGTTGGAAAGACCAGATAGAATGGGAGACATGCTAGCAACATTTGTCTTCGGAAACTGAAGAACATTGACAAAGAGTTTTCGTTTAGGTTCGTCACATCTCAATAGTTGTGCGTAAGAATTATACAGAAACCGTACCTTTCTTGACTTACCCAGGAATAAATCTATGATCTGCTTCGAATGTGGATGAATGATTGGCAAACACGTGAAGTGGGGCAAACGGTGAACGTGCAGGTTTGGTTAAAAACGAAAAGTTATCCACTGTATTCCGGTTACTCTGTTTTGTTGGTGTGTCTATTGGATTTGCATTGAGTTTTGTCACTTGTGAACGTTTACGAGACACAGATGGTTTGGGTTGCAACCGGCAAGCTGTCGGGATTAGGATATCAGAGTCACGATGACCAGTCTGGCTGTGTTGGACTGTCGACTTTGAAAGCGAAGCCAAGCGGAGTACTGGTGGATGTATTGAAGATGAGAACGGAGAGACCTGCTTCCGTCGTTTACTGCAAATAAGGACATAGAGATCAAAGACGATCAGAATAGAAAGACAAGAAGTAACATAGCAGGGAGGGGAAAACAACGGACAAAATTCCGAGCAGTAACAGACAAGGTATTAACATCATGTGACCATGTCATGGCACAGCAACCTGTGACTACTTTCAAGTGTTAAAAATTGGGTAACTACTGTTGACCTTCGGAAATAAAAACGGAAGTCTCTGAACGCTATCCGCATAAAGCCGACAAAAGCTAAAACAACTGGTGGTGAACAATCTGAGCTAGAGGGAGATGAAACGAGATGAAGAACCTAATAGTAAATCTTATTCTTATGTGCTGATGAGTCAAACGATGTAAACAGACGAGGCACCCGGTCGACTTGCTTGGGTCTGAAGGTGCGAGTGACAGGTTAAGATGACCAGATGTACAACTAGAGCATTTGATAAAAACATGTTGAATACGTAGAAGCAACAAACTGAGAAGCCGGGAAACTGCAAGAACTCAGATGAGAAACGACAATCGAACAATAACATTGTAACGCATACATAATGCAACTCCAACAACATACCTTAAGGAAGCCAAAACCGCTTCTGCTTCTAAACCATCATCATCGGACCGGTTGCTAAGCGTTCGCGGTGGGCTGATGACACCCACACTGGACGTCGTGTTCGTTTCGTTGAGAAACTCTTCGCGTCCCAAAAACATAGCTTCTTCATCGAAAATTTGTGGAGACACGGGAACAGTCCGCATGGAGGAGCAACAACCAGATAAATGACGAGTTCTTTGACGGATCGCAACAGTGCGGCGCCTCGGGGTGGTCAGGGCAGCTTTGGGTGACCGTATGGAGACTTGTGGAGAAGACTGAATGTAACCTACATACTCATCACGATTGAATTTATGTAGATGTGGACTAACAATCGAGCCGGTTGCGGTCAGTAGCAATCCGGATGGCGGACTAGTGACTGACCTGGGAATATCTGGCACAAGGAAAACGACACAGTGAAGCTGAAAGAGCGGAAAACCGCACGATGGTCGTCGAAGGGCAACTGATAATGAAAACGGGTGCTTCCTTACAAAAAGGTAGCGTTGTTCTAAGAGTACACGATGTTTCTCAGACCCTTGTATTTCTGATGCACTAGTCAATTACGCGACACGTGTGTGTACGGGTCCACTGGCCAAGAAATTTACATGAAAGCTTAATCCGGTTAGAAACACAAAATCTAATGAGTCTGGGGAATCTCCAATCGACAGTTCGAACAAAAGACGGACTAAGGCCGACTGCAAACTTGTTTGTTAAGGTTCGAAGGAATAACTATGTCCACGAAACATGTTGACGGCTAGCGCTGATGTTTAACTGCTACAGAACCATGAACAAAAAAGTAACTTCTGCCTAAACAATTAAACTGAAGTGAGAGGTTTTAGACATTAACTAATCGAACACTCACTAACAAGGTGAATACGCCTTGTAAGCAAACAACCGAGCTGTACGAGAAAGGATGGCATCGCCAGCAAGATACATCCTTTAGGACTCTCACCGTCATTAGTTGCACCTGCTTCATAAATAGCCCTGATACACAGCCACAATATTCACACCAATGAACCAGATTAACCAACACCTCCCTGAAGTGTCCAGTCTGGGGGACGAACCCAACCTAGAGTGGTCAACCCGTTGGTGATCGATTTCATTTGTCTGCGCTAGGTCATCATCTGCCCACCTCGCATCTTACGCTAGCCGGCAGATGCATCTGTAGTGTTCGGTGTAGCAGAAGACTAGTTGACACGGACCTGCAAGCAATAAAGTTCAGAAACAACCTACTGATGACCTCCGGATGATACTTTCTAATGCCAACATAATGACAAATAAAAACTTCCGAGTAAGTGGTAACCACGTTTGGCAAGTGGTTTTATTCACACAAATCATCCCACGTCTCCAAAGTCTACGTACCCAGGTGTGTGCGTAGAACTACGTCGTTTAGTTATGTTAGGATGGGCAAATCGTGATCACTGATTTTAAACCTGAAGTCAGATTTCGGATACAATGATATTTGCCAAAATATGTCAGACAGACGTTAAGCTAACCAATCGGATTACGTACAGCACTTCTAGAAGGTGGCTGGCCTCATCTTTTCTTCAGAGTCGTTCGTAACTTACGAATGCAGAACCATTTCCTAGCAGTTATAAACAGGACGAACAAATTCGTTTTCCGCAATTGTTATTTCTGGTGCCTTTGACTAGAAATTCCGGGGAATAGAGATCCGAGCTTCCCTATAGCGCAGTTTTGACCCTGACAGCTGAACTGTCGTTACGGTTTTGCTGAAACAAGTTAGTGCCAAATAAGCAGAACGGCAGCGAAATATCATCCAAAATGAATGGCGCATTCTCAACTAGCTTACTTCCGAGGAATGTATTCCGTCACATTCATTTACAGTGCACACAATCATCTGAATCAGAAGTGAATTCCACAATCCTTTGCAGAAAATCTCGCGCAAGCGTCCACATGAACACAAAATACATTGTTCAGCAGAAACAAGGTTCGAGAAATCTCGCGGGAGCAATCGACCTCCCGGCTTATTTGACGGACTTCATATAAGACAGTAGGGCCGGCGGATAACAGACACCAAATGTGAAATTTCCGAGCTCCCGGCTTGGCTTTGTAGCTCAGCTAGTAAACCGCCTGCAGCGTTTAAATACGTTGTTTCGGTCGCTGATTTTTCACAGTTGGGTACCATCTAAAAAACACTTCTGTTGGAACATGGATGGCACCCGGTATTTGCATCGCCAACTTTCTCTTGCATAGACAGCCGTTTCAATCGTACACAGACGAACTTTTCGACATGCGTAGTTTGATGTTGGGTCCTTTCGAGCTTCAAAATGATAGTCGATCAACAATACGTCGCGCAAAATGTCTTACACACAAGGCAAATCACATCTTGTCATAGGTACCACGAGCACACTGAACCAATGTTTAAGTGGACAATTTTTGGTGACGTAGCTTGGTGAAAACGACGTTAATTACCAACAGCATGGTGGTCGGCTCGACCCTGTTTACTGCGACTACTCCTGTCTAGATCTGAACAGTCCAACAACACTCAGACTATGTGTAACCTGATTCATCATATGGCAACAAGCATCTAGTGTTGGGAGGGTTGAAAACGCTATAGGCATATATCATATCACGTAGAAGAGTGGAGTGGTAAGCTGTAGTTGTGCTTCAGGCAGACGGATGATCGAAGCATTGATGAAATGAAGATCCACAATGAGGAGATGGATATAACATTTTATTGATAATGGATACGTGGAGCATAAAACAGGAACTAATCTCATCGCTCTAAGTAGTCACTTCGATAAATCACATTACAAAAGTTAACTTTCCGAATATGCTGTCAAAGTAAATCAACCCGTTAAACAGTCTACGTGATGAGTCAAAAAATGTATTTCAACGTACGTAATAACCTCTTCGATCTCATTACAAGTATACCGGCAGAAAAAATTTTTGCGTGCCCTGTCTTGGATTGAGATTTGTTCCAACTAACAATTGTGAATGTTGGTCATTTGTTTCACAGTTGTTTACTTTTCGTTCACGCTTTATATCCGCACCATCAAGGTAGTATGAAACTTATTACCTCACTCTAATTCAATAAAGTTTCATAACGTTCTGAATCCGTCTTGAGTTATATGGTCAAAACTTTAATTTCTCACTCAATAGGATGTGCTCACTAGCCGATCGTTGGAAGCATGACATTCAGCCTATCGTAGCCATGGTTAACAGCAATTGACCTTGCAACAAGAGATATTTGTCGTACAATTCCTAGTTGAATCATTTCACAAAGGTTTAGCCTAACAAAAAAGTAAGCACATACTTGCTTCGGTCAACATGTATGCTTTCTAAGAACGGATAGAACAATACCAAGACCGGCTAATAATGATGTTCCAATAGGTGGATGACACTCTTCCCTATGACGGTTAGTGCATGAGGTATTTCAAAGGGTCAGATTCAGGTTGTGCAGTGTAGTTCATGCATGAATCAATAATTCATAAGATCACTGAAAAAAGTGTGATATACACTGGTTGCAAAAATGATGCCGCTTACATTAACTTGGTATGAATAGCAAACGTTACTATCGCAAATTTGTAACACGTGAAAGGAATGTTTATACAGTTTCTTGATTGACAGTAGGTGATATCCTCACTTAACTTTGGTAAGTGTTTCCGCTCTTTCATTTATACTGCGCACCTCAGGTGCTCGATATAAATTCGGCTCCAAGCGCTAAAGAGCACATCTGTCTGTGGAGTCGATTTCTAGGATGCCACAGTTGGTCAGATGTGCGACCCATTCAACCTGTGTCATGTTCAACTAAATTACGATCAAACAATAGCGGAGAAAAAAAGGCGGTATATGTGGTCGTCCACTTGGAGCGTTCACCGAAAGCTGTACGAGGGTGAATCGTCAGTTCGCGACGTTCAACCGAATAAGATCCACCTGAATTGTGGATCAGAGACGACTGGCAAAAATCGGCCACCGTTGGCTAGCCAACCATGGAGAAGATCATAGTTTTGCTTATCGGCAGTGTAGCAAATTTGACAATTTGAACAACCAACTGTTGAAAAGTCTAGACATTGGCTGGATTCGAACCAACGACAGAAACGGCGTATCTTAATGCGACGAGCGCCCTACAAACTGAGCTACGAAACCACGCTGGGAGCACAGAAATTTAACGCTTAGACTCATTTATCTGCCCAACCCAATGTGCCATATGAAATCCACCAAGTGATTCAATGGGTTGACTGCCCAAACAGCATTTCTTAAACAGTTAATGTCGGACCCTACCAGAGCCACAACTGGACCTTGATATTGTATTACTTATAAGTAGTGTGGCAGATGCGATGATACAGACGAAACATGGTAGCAGACAAGGTCAAGTGCAGTCACATAGCCTAGTACAAGCACTAGTGTTTGCGTATGTAACTCAACGCTGGCACTCGAATTGAGAGCAAGGTATGCGCCTCATCACCATGGTTTTTTTTAAACACTGTTCGAACCGACCACGGCAAAGTACCGAATCCACACAGAGTAGGAGGTAACGTAAAGGGGTTTGTGTTACCCAATCGTCGTTTGTGTTCAGTGTTTCTTTCAAAAGTTACTTTTTATCGTTCGCCATGTTGCTTTCTTTAAAATTTTCAGTATCAGGATGGCCGCTCCCTAAATGTGGCATGTGAGAGCTCCGAAATTCTCGCCGATTTGAACTGCCCACGAGAATCCTCAAAATTTTAAACGATTAGGCTGTGTATTAAGAATTTCAATCCATCGTTTATCATGCGGTACATTCTTAACTTAGCTACAACTCACTGGTATAGGGTGTAAGGTAGCCAACAGATGATTTGGCGGAAGGAAACAAAAGCAGGCACTCGTAAAGTAGGAACGGTACGTCATGTCTATTTGTCGAGCTGCAGCCTTCGCGACCCATCTGGTCTCTCGCTAGAAACGCCGAGGGTATGATAGCTAATCGAGTCCAGTGGCTTGAGTATTGCTCTTTTTATACTGTGTTTAGTGTAATAGCAATAACAATAAATTAGAAGGGTCTGTGAAAGCCAAAAGGAGGCAGATTCATCTTATTTCAAGAATTAAGTGCTGTTCATTCGACCTATCTCTTTTAACCAAGAGTTTGGTGTTATCTTCACGGCTGTATGGCAATTGAGCATAAGTATGAAACACTGATGCCAGTCGGAACAATAGTGTTCGTGGATTTTACACTCAAAAAGTCAGTTGAAACAATGACAGAACCGACCAAAATGATTGTGCATTAAGAAAGGAATAGACAATAACAACATCGACAAACTGTTATGATCAAAGAGTAGTATACAGGGAGAAAACCCCAAGCTTATGTGATACGATCTAGCAGGAACAGTACTACCCAAATGTGCGTCATCATCCCGATAACATTTGGAAGAGGATTGAAGACTCGAACTAGCAAAAAAAAATGCAGGCAACAAAGTCTCATTTAAAGTCATCTATTGACGGTGTCGTCGCGATAGATTCAGGCAGGGTGTTCCAGAGTGAACATGCCCTATCACTGAAACAATGTCATTCGCACTTTAGGCGAGTCATCTGACGTAGTGGTTTCAGCGAATGATCTCTAGGATAACAAATCGCACTAAGCATAAAAACACGCTTCAAGATGTGACGGTTAACGCGACAACCTATAGGTCCAAATAAGGTCCTCTTTGATATGTTGGGAGTACGTGGTAAACCGACTCACCAAAAGCAATCGTTCAAGGCAATGTTGTTGTTGTTCAAGGCTATGTTGTTTTATGCCGTACTTTCTTAAACAGGTGAACGACTTTTATAAGGAGCGGTCGAAAAGTTTGTAGAGTTAACTTAACAAGAGGACGTATCGGTGTGTTGTACATCAAGACAAAGTACTCTAACTAGAAGGCCATACAGCTTAGTTCCCCGAGGGACATGTCAGTTTGATAGGCCAGAAAGGTGCAGCTGGGTGACAGACTGAGAGCTTCGGGGAAATTCATTCCCAAGTCTCGCTCACAGCAACAAATCTACGGGGGTTACATGGAAGCCGGTACGCTGAGGCCAGGGGATACAACTAGTTAAGTACACTTTTAAACTTCTCCCTTTCAGTAATACTATTCGCTATTCATCACATTTTCGTGTTATCAGCATACATCACGTTGGAAACTTACCAGCTATGTTTGTTAAAGGAGGAATAATAGGAACAACAGGGGAATCTAAAACAGAGCTTTGAGGCATACCGTTAGTTGCAGAGTGTGCTCACACAGCACATCATTAATCGTGGTATTAAATGTTGGTTATACTAGTTACCGTCGATACCATACAGGTGAAGTTTCACACACAGAACTGAGTGACAAACTCTATCGAGGGCCATAAAAAACTACAGGAAAATAACATCTACTGACTTACCTCCATCACTCTCTGGCTTCTGGTAGGTTTGCCACGCATTACAAGTTTTTCGGAATCCGTGTAGATTACCAAGCAATAAAGTACTGTGTACAACGCGTAAACACTTAACCAATCGTCGAAGATGTCTTCTAAAACTACTGAGACAACAGACAGTAAGATAAATGACCTACAGCTGACAGGTTGGTTGTGAACTCCCCTTGGAAATGGGCATATGATATAGACCCTCTAGGCTTACGAAAACTTGCTTTGGTTTAGAGGAAGACTGAATAAATCACTTACTAATCCTTCGAGCTTTGTTGAGCTTCTTTTTAGTACCACTGGGAAAACAATCAGGACCAGGTGATTTGTTATCAAGGAGTCTTTCTAGCTTTGAAACGTGATAAATGACGTGATGGTTACGGTAGTGAGGTCAATAACAGTATTATTCACAGCGGCAATTGATATGTTCCCTTGGTTGTTAGACGCCATTTCTGGACTAGAGGTAATGATGTTACTTTCAGCACGTGGCTGCAGGGGGCATCGCAACTGTCTCACTGCACCAATCTTAACAAGAGTTTGATGACAGAAAAGACTAACGGCCACAGGAACACTGATCTTTCGAATAAACAGTAAGCTGAAAAACCGAGGTTCTCGCACAGGATTTAAATGAACCAATCACCAATTATTCATTCACAACGGCAACGAGGCTGATCGGAGTAGATTGTAGATGAAGCCGCCGCTCACCAAAAAGGTCAAATGGAAGAACCTAGGAGAAAAAACATACCTAAAAGGATGGGGATGGATAAGACAAGATAAAACAAAGGGACCCATCCGTGGACAACGGGATTCAAATTAAGGTTTCGAAACGGAAGACGATCAATTTGTACAGTTGAGCTTTACTTGTGAGTGGGGTTCTCGTCCGACCAACCGGGGACCGAATAGGTGATTTGAGGCCAGGCTGCTCCGGAGAAATCATGTTAGCAAACAGATTGGAACTATGCCGGCGAAGCCCGGTGGGAATGCACAACAGCCCACTGTTTGCATTGGGTTTCAGCCCGTCCGGAGTTGATAGCTTGCCTAATGGACTGTCAACACTAGTTTGACTTAGTGGTGGAACGGTGAACTGACTCAAGCTCAGTTCCTCCTCTAATTTACGTCGACGCCACCTTTCGGCACGAGACATGGCCACTGAAAGACATCCATCTGTGAAGCGCACGTCGCTGTTCTGCGTGGACAGGTCAGGTGCGATCGGATCAGTGATGAAACTAGTCGCAGTTTGGCTGACAGAAGCGGACGGAGAGGTAGCATTCAAGCCCGATTCCTTAGCTTCCATATACAGTAGACTGGTCAGCATCGAGTTCGCGCGTCTTAAGCGCCGAAGTGGACTGCCCAGCTCTTCCATTGGCTTGATTGGGGACTCTTCGACAATGATGGCCTGAAACAGATAATCGCACGAGCCAGCGTAAAAATAAGGATGAGAAACGCTTACGAGCAGCAAGTACGAATAAGTTTGATGAACTTCAAAAAGGCAAAACGTCAACACAATATAAACGTTGATTTACCAGCAACAGTTGTGGAAAATCGCTGAAGCCTAAATATTACCATCTCAGTGAAAAGAACGGATCACCGGTTGATAGTAATGTTTAATAACAATCTAGCCATGAAGAAACCGGGCCAGATAAGAGCCGGCCCAATTTACAAGAAGACTTCATACCTATGTTAAATGGCAAGAACGTGGGCATGGGAAACACACAATCGAGTTGCAAGCGAGATCAATGTGACATTCAGAAACATAAGGTTTTATCGTTCAAAGTCAAAAACTGTTGACGGATCACAGGCAACTCAGTCATAAAATTGCATATATTATGTCAGTAAGTCCAATTGGCTATCAAGTTCTCTAGCATATCCAGTCACAAATTGCATCGTAAGGAATACGTCTGATCTACAGCGATTAACCTATTGGAAATTATCCGCATTTAACTATGCTAAGTCAATACCTCACACCTAACACCAGGCGACTGTGACATCAG
>JTDE01001606.1:2919-13030 GCA_014338405.1 Paragonimus skrjabini miyazakii | reverse complement strand
ATGTTCGCACCTCAACACATGATCAATACTCGCGGTTCACCAACTGGTCCTACAAAAATGTGTTACTGTCCATACGTAAAGATGATCACATCAAGGAAGAAGAGCTTCTTCGAGATACGAAACGCACTACAGACACGTCCCTCGGACTGAAACCACGATCAAAACAAGTTTGAAATGCAGCCGGAAATAAACCGTACAATAGTGCTGTAAGATGACAATCGAGTTGCTTGCAAACCGACTGTAGGGTACACCGCTACAGCAAACTAAAAGCCGTTATTGAAAAAAAAAATTTCACACAATGATATGGTAAAGTATACTGTGAGCAACACTCACCAGCCACATTCCATCAAATACTCACTTCGGCATGTGTGCGATGCTCACCAGTGGTGACCTACTACTACTGTGAACGGTGCATTTACAACGTCTTTGGATTAGCTTTTGCTGCTGACCATGTGCCGATCGCCTGGCAGGTTCAATTAAGACCAGCTCTAGAAACAAGACTTCCAGAAATTTATTCATTGTGTCTGCTTACGCTCCTACTGACTGTAGTAACCTCGGCGTCGAAAACGCGTTTTGCTCGGATCTGGCCGCTCTCCTTCTGTCGACATGTGGCTCTGATATATTCGTTCTGGCCGGAGATATGAATGCCCAGGTGGGTAGCCTTGGTGAGGCCGAATCTCGCTTAGATGAAAGGTTTGGGATAGCGTCACATCGGTCAGATAATGGCGGGTGACTGTTGCAGCTGTGCGCTGAACATAAGCTATTCGTAGCCAGAACTAATTTTAGACGTCGTGCACGTCATTGCTATAATTGGCGCCTGTCTGCTCCGAACCAGGCCTGGACTCAGATAGACCACATAACTGTTAGTTAAAGGTGGCGTGGTTCCACTCAAGACTGTCGTTCTTATTGGAGCACATGCTTGGATTCAGATCATGCGTTGGAACGCTGTCCTTTTGTTCTTACTTCCCTTGTACAACGACCCCACTGACAACAACGACTGGTTGTTGAGAAACTGGCTTTGTCATCGGTAAAGCAGAAGTACCAAATAAACTTAAAAAACTACCTTAGTGGTACTCACTCTGAAGATCCTAATAGCTGCTGGACTCAAATTTCGCAGGTCATTCAGAAAGCAGGTAATGTAGCATGCGGTACAGGGGTACATGGACTAAACAAACATTGGATTTCAGAGAAATCTCTTGAGTTGTTAGAAGCCAGACGGAAGGTTCCTTCTGGTAGTTCACATAATAAGTCTAGAAGAGAAATCCGTAAGAAACTAAAACCCACTCTAAAGGCTGATCGTGAAGTTTGGTTAGTGGAAAAAGTTGAGGAAATGGAAACCGCTTTGTTCTCAGGGAACACCCGTAAACTGTTTAAGCTGAACCGTGCCACTGGTCCCAGGCGACCGTCTGTCAGTGAAGCTATCAACGAAGCAGATGGCACACTAATTTATAATAAGTCAAGAAGGTTAGAGCGTTGGGCGGAACACTTTGAGGGTCAATTTAGCTGGTCTCCGGCTTCCATTGTGTTGCCGCCATAAACTTGTAACGTAGAACCTTGATCAGTAGATTTGGAACTACCCACTGAGACTGAGGTTCGCAATTGCATCTCGGCTCTCAAAACGTAATAGGGCTGCTAGTCCAGATGATATCGTGCCGGCACTTTTCAAAGAGGGTGGAAAGACATTGGTAGAGGTCTTCACTCAGCTGTTTCAACTTGTCTGCACGACGAAGACCATCCCTCCGTGCTGGGGTCACTCGGTAATATTTCCCATATCTTGAAAGGGAGCCCGGGGCTCTTGTTAAAACCATAGGGGGATTAGTTTGACACATATCATTTCAAGGGTTCTGGCATCTATTCTAATTCGTCGACTCACAGCAGTTCGTGAGATAAACATTAGAGAAGAACAGGCAGGGTTTAGACCTGGGCGGGGTTGTATAGATCACATTTTTACCCTCTGCCAAATTCCGGAGCAGCGTCATGTGTACCACCGACCAACAATCGCCGTATTCCCCGACTATAAAAGTGTGTTCAATTCGGTGGATCGATCTACACTTTTAGAGTCGCATAAACACATGTGAACATACTGTCGACGCTTTATTCCCATACTTCAGCTCATGTTAGGGTTTACGGTGAATTATCTGACAGTTTAAGCACCATGAGAGGCGTACGTCAAGGCTGTCCCCTTTCACCATTTTTGTTCAATTTCGTCATGGACGAAATAATGGAGGACTGTTTGCGTCACTCAAATGATGCCGGTGTGGACCTCGTACCTGGTGGAAGGCTGACTGATCTTGATTGTGCTGACGATAAGGTGTTGCTGTTTGACAACTTTCAAGCGGTACAAGCAGCGCTAGACGTAATTTCACTTTCTGCTAAATACTTCGGAATACGGTTTGCAGCCTCAAAATGCAAAGCGTTTCTGCAAGATTGCTACAATAACGTAGATTTAATGTTAGATAACGAAATCATGGAGGTTGTTGACCGATTTGTATACCTGGAACGCTGTATCAGCGACAGCGGCGGAGGTGTGGGGGATGAAACACAGGCGCGTATTTCCAAGGCTGGAGCGGTGTTTACTAATCGGAAGCACTCATGGCGACAGAGAGGTATCTGTCTGAAGCCTAAGGATCGCGTATATCAGATAACAGTGAGGACTGTATTACTTTACGGCAGCGAAACATGGCCGCTCAGGGTTGAGAACGTGGGCCGTCCTCAGGTATTTGACCACCAGCGTGTGCGTTCAATCGCTCGTATCGGGTGGTACCAGCGAGTAAGCAACCAGGAGGTGAGAAAGCGGGTGTTTGGCATTGATTATCAAACGAGTTCTATTACTCAGTCACTACATTTGCACAGACTTAGATGGTTAGGTCATGTACTAAGGATGCCAGCTAGTGGTTTGCCACACCGAGCACTGTTTGCCGACGTTGCAGCCGATTGGCGCAAGGTGGACAGATAATGGCCTGGCGTAGAGAAGTGAAATCGTTCACGAAGGGGTTGGTCACTGTAGACCGGGTTCGTCTCCGGGGTTTGGGCCCTCGCGACGCACGCAGTCGGTGACTTGAGACGTTAGGTGAGATGGCGGCTAACCGAGCTCAGTGGCGTGAATGTTGTCGTTGTTTGGTCGAGTTGTCTGCGAAGTGAGTGCACTTAATGACGCGGGGCAGTGAAAGCCGTAAGGAGGTTGTCTTGCTGATGACGCCTTACTTTCACATACAGCTCGGTTGTTTGTTTTCAAGATGTAAGCGCATTGATTCTTTGTGTTTGAGTACAGACGTAGCTATTTTCAATAGTTAGGTCCATTCCTCTCCCTTTCTTTTTTTAAGCTCTCTTCTCATATAGGTTTCCTTTCTTTTTCTTCTCTGTGGTTGTGTGGCAGTTAAGCATCAGTGTGAACCACTGATGTATTTGCTGTCTTTGATGATGATGAGCTTTTGCTGCTGCACAAAAGCACTTATGCTGTTTGCTACCTATATTCTTCAGTTTAATTTGAATAGTTTATCAACTTCACCGTGTGATACCTTGTCACTGTATGGTATGTAGTGTTTCGAGAAAAGGCAAACAGTTTTGATGGGGCATCAACATAAATCATGCAGATGTTTATTTTAACGGTTTTTACAAAATGAGGTGGATTCATTTCAAACACACAAAATCATCAATGGTATATACGCCGGGCTAGTATGAAAACAGAAACGCTGGTTCTTAAGTGAACAGATAAACGTACAAATTGAGTTGGATAGTGAGTTATGCTCACAACTAAACCTGTGACAGGCGAAGATTAATAGTTAATCGATCTTGAGCGCATACATCAAGTTGCTTACGGTTGAGCGATGAGGCTTCATATTTTAAAATTTATGCGTCCATCGGCACAGCAAATGATGGTGCACCAATGACCGGTTTGTAGTCGATAAATGACCTATGAGAGAAAATGCGGCGTTTTGTGTTCGTTAGTTTTCATTGCTATGCTAGTCACACGTTTACGATTGACGAGAATGTGAGATGAATTCAAATCAGAATTTGTTTTCTGATTACCACATTTAAGCGGCCAAATGACCAAGTGACTAAATATTCCAGAATTCTGCAGAGCAAAATTATAGAATTCATAGGAAATCTAGAGATTAGAGAAAGCTGAAAACGTTTAGGTTCATCTGAATTCATGTGGTATGGTTTAGAAAGAAAATACAAGTTGGAAGACTGTTTCCATCTCAGTTTTGGTCATACACTGAGGACTCAGTAGATTAGACGGAATAAAACTGCGGTAGTTGTAGAATGATTTGATCACGTTAAATGCGAGATGAGCAGACCACAGGCAAGCTTCAGGTTAACCATACCGGATGACGTATCCGAATACGCTCGGATAGTCGGTGTGTCCTGAAACCTAAGTAGGTTGCTCCACGAGATTGAAGGAAATGATCCAGATGGCACTAGACGACATGCAACACGAGAGAGTTATGGAAATAAGCTGGACGCTTAACTGATCTACATAAGAGAAGTCACTTTGTGTTACGTCGTGCCTGTCGCTTATTTTCCTCACGATGTCTTCCACAAGCATGACAGGACAGACGGAAAACCTTGGGGCAGTGTACGCTTCACCTTATTTCAGGCTACTCACCACACATCAGTAAATAATCTGTTTTAGATAGGTTTTTGACGAGCATATTATAATGATAGTATGAGGACAAGCTTTGACGTATGATTCCTCGCGCACGACAAATCTTATTATATATATATATATGCTGTGCTTAGTTTGATAATGAGGTACTACATCAGATTTGCTTACTACAAGTTCTTATGGAATTCACGGGAGATTTGTGAATTAAAGGAAGAGAGAGAGAGAGAGCTGATGGTGTGCAAAGAAAAGTCAAGTCAGAGGATTGTTTCAGTCATAGACAGTCAGCAATAGAAAGACTGCGAAACATAAATGGAATGGAAGCCCAACTGCTATCTATCAAACATAGAACAATCGCATGGAAATTGACAGAAGACAACAGCTGGCTAACATGCATAGAGAGAGTATTTTCACTCTATCGCCAGGATTCTGATGTCCAAGTTATCTGAAGACGCAGTTTGATGTCCCGAGTACGTGAAATCAACTACCGACGAGGCAGTTACTCCGGGAGATTGTGTCAGATCGGGTACACCCGGAAGCTGAAGGCGTCCTGTGAAAATCAAACGGATCACTTGATGTTGTAGCCTTTGTGAGGTACCCTTGAGGTGGATATTTTTGTTAGGGACAAGTGTTGTTCTTAAGGAATGTCAGAGCCGTTCCGTAATCCTATGGGTCAAAATCAAGTATCCCCTGATATGTTGGTAGCACACTGGGAACTGTTCCAATATGCGCATCCTATCTGGGTAGGGTAGGAAACGTTGTGTCGCAAACCGTTTTGTAGCTCTGCGTTTTACTTTCTCGGTACGAAAGATGTTCTTCACGAACTAAGGACGACAAAACTGGATAGTTAGTTTAGGATGGGCTTTATGGATTCCCGCATCAGGACGAAAAATTCCTTGACATTTCCAATCCGCATGCACTTTTGTCTCGATCAAGTGATTCCCTCCTCAATTCCCTCGGTGACTTCACGGTTATAACGAATCCCTCGTTGACCTGCTGTAACTGGATCCACGGTCTATGAAAGCAAAATTTGACTATGACAGATAACGGCTAACGACAGGGTGGATAACGCAACAACGGACAGCGGCAATGAACAACGGACGACGGATTAACTCGGAGCTTTCCAACCAAGCTAATCACCCAAAGCTGACGAACGAAGACAGACCTTTATTGTGTCCCTGAGTTGGAAGACAACACGGTCACAGATTCGTTCAAATTTATAGGATTTGCAACCAGTAACAAAGCAAGGTGGAAAAATGGATCACACAAAAGTCTATACAATACAACGTGGTTCCAGTCAGAAGAGGAGTGTGTAGACAGGATGCCAAAAATGCCAACGAAAGGTCGAGAATGCTCGTGAAGGACGGAGAACCACATATTCGTACCAACTTTGTAGGTTACTTAAAACAGTAATGTACTAAACTTTTTACAAGGCAAATAAAACGATACTTTCGGGGAATTGAAGATTTCTCCGACATCTTCACAATCCAAATAATTTTTACGATGCATGCCCTGGTGATCTTTCCAGTCTCGATGATGTGCAATTCGCTTGCGCGCTGACATATGGTACCAAGACATAATCTTGCGAACACCTGCTGGCCTGTTTCTACCACTCTTCTTCCCCTGTGCTGTGTTCTATTGGCTGGTTGACCTACAAAGCCTACTTTCTGTTATATTTCTTGTAAACGTGAATAACTGGGGTTTGTTGTAATACTTCTTCCACTGATGATGTGGTTAACGGCACAGTAATAACCGATCCATCTTGAATCGAGCTCTGGGATTCGATTTATCTATGCGCCACTCAGCGTCCTAAAGGTAACGTTGTGGAGTCGATTGCATCTAAGCGTTTTGTCGCTCACAGTGAGAGTGTACTAGCGAACTGAACATAATACTGAAACTGTCTGAATGAAACCATTCAAACGGTTTGGTGAGAAACCCAAGAACTCAATTGACTTTTTTTGCAGTTGGTGCACTGCTGACAGACAGGTTAAGGCCACTTAAAAGAATCGTATGATGATACCCGATTTCTGGCCCTCTTTAAATTACTCTGTGCAGCCCGAACCACGAATGTACATTTCCTAATATTTAGCTGTGTCAAACGAGTACCGGTTATCATTGGCCAAGCGGTGTACTATGTTTCAATTACACTCTTAGCCATAGCGTCATAGGTACGCCATATTTTAGCGGCATTCGCGTACAACAGCAACGGTGAATTGGTAACTATTGAGATTTCGGGCAAAAACAGAATAAAGAGCATAGACCTTTGTATGGAACCCTGTGACACATCACTAGCCACATAATACCAACATGGAAAAACCTCTATTTACTATGACACCAAAGTCACGATGTTGAGAGTGGCCAGTTAGTAACAGAAGTGAAGGATTTTCTGCACCACAATAAGGAGGCTTCAAGCAGGGCACTAAACGGTCTAATTGTGTTACTGAAAGTGTCATTACAACTAAGCAGGACCCAAGGGATTGAAATACCCTCTTACCATTGACGCACCAAGTATTGGGGTAGAATTCGCTCGCACTCATGCACAGGGATAACCACTACGTCAAACAAGCCTACAATAGTGTAGATGAGAAATAGGGGATTTTGGTAGCTACCCTCTGAACTTTGTTCGCATTTCGCCGTATACCTGATAAAATAAAAAAGTAGAGCTTGAGTCATCCCTTTTAGGAAAGAATTATACTAGGGGTTTATACGTTGATTAAAACTCATTAGGAATACAGAGATCCATGCACTTGTGAGCGATTACTGACTCATTAACCTTAGAAAAGACATATCCAAAATGCAACATCTAAACGTTCACACACATTCACATATCACTAATGGTCTGAACTCAACACGACAGTTATTGGGTCATTTTATGAGGGGGGATAGATAACCAGAGCATCATAGATGGTGAGTCAGAGCTTAGATGTGATTACTAGATCGTGCTCAAAACTAGACTAGTAACACAGTGGTCAACACATGTTTCTCATAAGTACGTGTACTGAAGTCCAAACCGTGGTCGCGAAACTGAAGTTTACTGTTTCGTTTTAAAAAGATTCATAAGAAAAGTTGCGAAAAATGCGGTCAAACGAGAATGGTAGTAGACGGAAGATCCCCATCTTCTTATGAACGAACAGGCCGCAAAACTGAGTACTTATAGTATCCAACATTTACCGTTGGTGACGTGAAAAATCACCCCCCTAGAAGCCTAAACGATCCCGTGGTTTGAAATGAATCAAGAAGTGTAGAAAGAGCCATCATGAGATAACGAGTACATAGTTGCTTGCCTGGAAGAATAATTGGACAAATCCTGTTTATACAGTTTGAACGGGTTAAAAGATACAAAATAACTAGCTCGGACTGTCAGTTTACAGTAGTTTCGATACCAGTTGCACGTGACGCGACGACAAATGAAGGAGACGCAGCCGTTTCTCTAAGGTCGTCAGTCATTTATATTACGCGCTTCACACAAGCGCAGCGGGAAACCGATACACCGCACTCAAGCTCCAACACAATGCGAAAGCTTAGTTTACGCCAGAAAACAAACTAACCAGGGCGAATCAGCGAACACTCAGTATACAAACCTAAGGTACGACTGCGACCATCGGAGTGTTTGTTGCGTCAAGACCATACCTTTTGCTTCCACTAGTTCAGGATGCACGCGCTGACGTGGTACACTGGTACTTGCTGACCCGGTTCAGTTAAAGGACATGCTACTGTAAGTCTTCGCGTAGTGTTGGAATTTCGAAGTGGTGTATCTATTACTAATAAATCACTCAGTGTGCCAGTGTGATCCGCTTAGATCGAACGACTTTGGAGATTTACTGTCAGATAATGAAGTTCAGAAGGTCTCTGACCGGTTTGTGAAATTAGGAATTTGCACCAGCAGCGTCAGAGATAAAGGAAATGAAACAGAAACTCGTGTTTCTTAGGCTAGAGCGGAATTTACCAATCCAGAACACTCCCGGGGACAAAGATGTGTTTATTTGAAGCTTAAGGGTCGCGTGTATAAGGCGGTCGTGAGGGCTATGAGATTTTACGGTTGTAAAACTTGATTGTTCAAGGTAGACATGTTTGAACTTCGACGTCTGTAGTCGGTAGCTGGCGTCGGATGGCACCCAAGACAAACAAAGAAGAGGTTAGGAAGTGGACATTTCGCTCAAGCCTGAAGTTTGTACCTAAAGTGCCGACAAGTCGTCTGCCGTACCGAGTACTGTTTTATCAACGATGCGTCCGATTGGTGTGAAGTGAAAGTTAGACAGATAATGACCTGGTGTAGATAAATGAAGTAGTTCACCAAATGGTTGACCACAGATGGTCGGGTTCGTCTCAAGGGTTAGGGCCATCGTGTGTCATAGAGTCGGGAGCTTAAGACTTTAAGTGATACGGTGGCTAATTGGTCAGGATAGTCTGAATGTTGTCTGTGTAGGCATCTTGTTGCCGCGTGTGTTTGAATATAAACAAGGCATACTTTATCAATTGGGTCCCGTTATTCTTTTCTTGACCATTTGCGAGTTGCTTTTCATGTGTACTGGCATATACTGGTCCTGTACGTTCCGTTTTGCTCCTCGATTCGAAAACCTGGCCTGTTCGCAACGAAGATATAAGCAGACTTGCTGTATTGGACCGTCGGTGTTTCCGTCAAGCAACTCACATTAAGTGGGCTGATCGTGTGAGCAATACGGTCGTGCACTGACGCGTATTCCGGAACTAATCAACTAATTGCGTTGCACAACGAACGATGGTTGAGTCACGTACTCCGCATGCCAGCAGAGCGTTTGCCGTATCAGGCCTTACATAGTGAGACCACTAACAGTTGGGTAAAACCGAGTGGTGGTCAACCAACAACGTGGTCACGAAATACGAAGACCCTGACTGCTCCATTGAACAAAGTGGGTAGGTGTCGCCTGCCTGGATGGGGTACTCGTGATCACTCAAACCGCTGGTTAGAGACGCTATCCGAGATAGCGGTGTGTTGCAGTCAATGGCGTACCTGTATCCATACCATTTCTAGTTCTTCCGCTTAGTCCTCTTTTAGTAATTTTCAAACTTCTTAGTAACGTTTTCTTCTAGGATATTCCACGTCACTGTTGAGGCAAGCGGCGGCCCGAACCATAGTACCTTTCGGTCAGGCTCATGGCTGTTATGATGAGGATGATGATACTATCACTTAAATCGCTGACTAGGAGCGCTATCCGAGACAGCGGATTATTGCAGTCAATAGCACACCTGCATCCATACTAGTTTTACAGCAACGTATCTCCATCTAGAATATTGCGTGTCACCGTTGAAGTAAGCGGCGGCCAAAGCTATAATACCTTCTGATCAGGCTCACGGTTGTTATGACGATGATAATGGTGATAGTGTACGGTAGTTTACGGCGGAAACCTAATCAAACATACAGGTAAACGGAAGACAAACATACACAATACCATACCTTGTTCTTCGTCTTCTCCGCAGCGGCCAACTTTGCACGCTCCCATCTTGGGTAAGACCTTTCCGGGTTCG
>JTDE01001605.1:97874-137555 GCA_014338405.1 Paragonimus skrjabini miyazakii | reverse complement strand
CTCAATAATTTTCACCCTTCTTAGTAACTTTTTCTTCTAGGATATTCCACGTCACTGTTGAGGTGAGCGGCAGCCCGAGCCACAGTACCTTTTGGTCAGGCTCATGGCTGTTATGATGATGATGATGATGATGATGATGGTGATGATGAAATAACTTGACGTTCTGTAGCTTATCGAAAATCTCTGCCACCGCTGGGACTGCTACGACTTTATTGACCGTAATTTCGTTGAGTCTTCTGAAGTCGACACAAAATCGAAATTTCCCATTGGGCTTCCTCACCAACAGAACAGGAGAATTGAACGGGCTATCGGCCTCCTTCATGATTTCCTCCTTCAGCCTGTCTTTCACTTGTCGCTCGATTTCTGGCTGCAGGTGGACCGGAGTCCTTCTGGGCCCGAATGGTCGAAGTTGGTCTGGCTTGATGAAAATTTCATGTTCAATCCCGTCACAGTAGCCATATGGGTCTTGATCCGTGGTGAACAGCTTTTGGAATTTGCATATCACTTCATTCAGCAACCGATTGTCACAGGCTGGTATTGCTCCGGGTGCGTTCGCTTCAATTTGTCCAAGCTGAGGTTTGCGTTTTCTCGATAACGGAACCACTCCATATTTCGTTACGAGTTTACCATGCTTTAAATCAATCACAGCCTCGGCGTGGTCAAGGAAATCCGCTCCCACTATAGTCTGGCGTGCGTCAAGGGGATTGACGAACGATTGCTTGACTACGTGACCATCGATTCCAACATCATACTCTCCGTAACTGTGAGTGTAAACCCACCGACTTTTCGAACGACCATCGCACACGGCTGAATAATCTTTCCCGGCCTCGACCCAATCAATGAAGTCGCCGCCCCAGTGTCAATCAAACAGCACTCCGAGCTACTATTGACTTCTATCCTCGCCTGAACTGCCGTCTTACCAACCGCCCCTATCATCGGATCACTCTTCCCAGAAAAAAAATCAGCAAAACGTTTATTTACATGAAACCTTTTCTCGCCCCGCGGGCAAACTCTTCGCCAGTGTCCACGTCTTCCGCATCGATATCAGACTTCGCTAAGGTTCTCATCCTTCCTCATCTTCAAAGCCGCCACTGCTGGAGTCAACGTTTCCACTGCGCTTCGCAGGTCATTCGGCTCACTTGTTTCGCCTACGTTCCTCTCGTTGACTGTCGGGGTGTTTTCTGCCAGCAGTTGTCGAGCTACATTAGCTAGCTTTTCCAACGTTGTCGGATGCGCGATGAGAGCCATCCTGAGCTGATCCCGGACTGTTGGTGGCATTCCGTCCAAGGACTGGTCCGTAAGCATGCGCTGCTCTGAGTCCTGATCCAACTGTGACAAGGCTCTTGACAACGCTGCCCGTAGCGACACGGCATACACAAAAGCGTCGCCTCCTGGTCCAAGCCGGGCGTCCTTGAACTGCCGCATTGCCTCCTGGCAGTCGGCGGGGCTGCCGAACCCGGCGATCAGCGCCACCGTGGCGGCCCACTCCAACTTCTCGGGACCCCTTCGCGCGGCCTCCAGAACCGCCTTCGCCCTGCCCTTGAGCAGCATCCGCAGGGCCGCCAGCTTCGCCCGGTCGGTCTTGACTCCGACCGTTTACGCCACGTCCTCGAAGTCCTCCAGAAAGCTCCGGACGTCCCCATCCTCGAACGGCTGCGGCCACGATATCTTTATTTTCCAATCATGGTCATGACACCAATTGTTGTGATCCAAGAACGCGGATGGCGCAAGGGTTATTTATTCACATGGGCTATGCGTTTCAACAGGACAACAAACAAAAACACTCATCTGCGTGCGGTACTGGGCCCAGACCGCCACGGTTGTCACAGACTTCAATGCTCAGTTCATTTATGTTCCTTTACATATCGAGAACCATTTCATGCGATGCTTCGCTCCGATGTTTCTTGTATTTTTCTTGTGGCTACTTCAATGTCAAAATCTATGCTCAGCCCCACTACTGACTAACTGTGGTATGAGTAGTATTTGTTAGGACGCGCACCTAACGAGACAGCCAGGATGCATCACGCCATATCGGTCGGCCGGCCCAGCTCGCATGGTATGGTCGTGAGTGGTTGTATGATTCCACTCAGCCAATCAGATTGCAGGTGTGCGGTCGAACGCCTGTGCGTTATCTGGACTGTTTTTTATCGGATTGTCTTCTGACGCCCCCCTGTAACGTGATTTGTTCTGACACCCTGGCTGCTATATATGACTGTTTAATTTGATTCGCTCTATGTCTGTCAGTCACCTATGGTAATTGTTTTGTCCTATAAATCTAGAGCTTCTTTGGCCTAAGTTTTGTCTCGCTCGTCCAATAAACAGTGCAGCCGCGTCTCTTCTGATTTCTCGGTTTTGGGTCAAACGACTGAGCGCGTAACCAAAGTGACGATCCAACAGTATGGCACGATCGCTGCTCCTCACTACATTAATTCCGACCGATACAAAGATCTGAATGCGTACGTGCTGACCGCAAAACTCACTGTTCGCCTATGCCCTTGTTCTTATTCTCATACACAGCATATTTGGAACACGACTGACAGCTTAGTGCCACAACAACCGATATCTTAAAAAGGTCAACAATGTTATCCACCATGGAATATGACAAGATGAAAGTACTGTAGTTGTGGGCAGGATGATCGTAAGACAAGCACTACCTTATGCGTTCACTTCACGCACTATCATCAGTTGTAAATATGCGACGATAATAATATACTCCTTGGGTCGAAAACATACTGATCGACGTGAAACTTTAATGACACTCGGTGTTACACTGGTAGTAAACGAAGGTTGACAATCAATCAATTTTTAGAGCAGGGCGCTGACTGTCATCGATTGATAGATAGAGCTCCGCAATACCTGAAAATTTTTCTGATTATGAGCACTCATTAAAATATTCACTTATGGTCTGATGCAAAGTTGTTGACGTGTACGCCATACCTGTCGTTTGACAGAGGATATTGCGCCCGTTACTCGCTGAGTGGGGTTTATTAACGGGTGTGCTCATATTCGTTAGTTTCGTCCAACAAGATGCTCTGCATTCCGGCGTTCTGCATTTGTGCCATTTTTTCTCAATTCCCCTGGTGTTGTTAATCCACTAAACATTACAAACAACGCTGTTGCATTTTTTCCGCAGTAGGCCACAACTACAATGCGGTCGATTAGGCTGCAAAACTGAACGGTTGGACTCAGATTGACCACACAGACACGGGCTGACATACGCACGTGCACGGACAGGTCAATAGAAGGGCGATTGCATCCACATGTGTACGAACTGCTCGCATGAGTCGATCCTGTTCGGAACCAAGTTTACCAGGCGAACAATCTGGGACGATCGATGCGATATCAATAGTGGTCGATGCAACCGAACCAATGGCGTGTACACACTAGCGTGAAATAACAGCAAAAGAACAACCAATAGAATCAACCAAAATATGCAAGTAAGAACGGCACAATGCAATTGGCCAGTCAGAACGATTGAACATGAAGTGCTGGCACACGACCGAGTTGTTCTCGTCCTGTATTTTATCCGATCATCATTTACAGTTTAAAATGCTTTCCCGATCGTTCACTAAATCCAATCACTGGGAGTTGCAGTTAAGTCTGCACATAACGTTCGTCATCTTGTTGTGTGGCATGCTGTTGTTCAGAGTTTGTCCGATCGGTACATGGTTTGCACCTGCAGAAGTATACTTTCGCCCGGTTATTTCTCTTGAGGATCAGATTAACTTCATACAACTCCTTCGAGTGTTTCAAAACGCTGTTGAGTCGGAAAATTTGACTTACTTTCTAATTGGAGGATCCGTGATCGGAGCAGTTAGACATCATGGCATGATCCCCTGGGATGACGACGTGGGTGAGTCAGTTACTATTGTGTATCGCACACTTGTGAACTCAAGACATTGTAGTTCTCTGTGTTCATAATAGTACACCATATTCTTACATATAAGCGTGAGCCAACAAAACTCCCGCCCTCAAATATTATCGTCACAACTTTCTCAGGTTCTTATGGTTCAGGCTGTTGGCGGAAGTGACAACCTGGGCGTGAACAATCCCCACATTTATCATGTGGAAATTCGTTGATTCTCATTACATTCCATGCTTCTCAGTTCTAGCAACTGATGATATTATGACGCCAACTTCTTGTAGTGACTTCTGCAAACAGGCGGCGGGAGGTGTTCAGTCTCCATGTTTTCATCAATACGTTTTAGGCTTGCCAACTTGAACAGCAATCCACGATGAGTACTGTTACGCCCCAAGCAAGCTCACGCTTCTGTTCTCAAGTTTAGCTGATAGGAAGGTGCAGACCAAGGATCTTGTGAAGGCATCATCTATTTTCGTTGCGTGTGAAGATACACTGTTTTCTAAGAATTCTTATATCCACTAACAACTTCCTTGGTAGCCTTGTGTTTCGATATTTTACCGTTCAGTTTTCCAAGGGCTTCTCAATCGTTATATCATTTTAATTCGCCCTCGTTCAATTGCCAAAAAAAACATACTTTAGTGAAGATCACTTGCATGTCAGGGACATCTGCGAGTCGGACCGATCTCACTTTACTTGTTACTTTGCCAGCCCAACGATACGAGTGGCTGATGCACACGAGCAAACGGAAGCGACAAACTTGAACTGTTTCGAGAAGGTGGGGACGGCTCTCGGCCTAGGGTGTGTACTGTGATCCCAAAAATGTACTCACTCGTAAACGAATGAAAGTTGTATAAGCAAAGCTATCGGATGGTGAACAAACTGGTTTTCATATCCCTCCTGCAAGAGAAGTCATCGACCGATTTCACCTAATAAACATTCTCGCGAAGAACGACTGTATTTACTACATCATGACAGTCAATAACTACGAGCAGTGCGCATTTTTGTGCAGACATTTATCCCGGTAATAAAGGCTCCTCCGCCAAGATAGGTTTTTTACACTTATTGCTCAGTTTTGTGGCCTGCCCGTCTGTCTTACAGAATGACAGCTCGGCGTTGAATTCAGAATAAAGCACTCCATCGCGTAGTACACACACTTGAGATACGCACAAACAGGTCTAGAAAAGAACATTAATGGTACATTGCGCCATACACGCTACAGAGTCTGTCGTCCTGTTCGATTCGTTCTTTGGTCGCTCACAGAGCTCATGTCCATGATTCTGAAATAGAAATGGGAAGTGCGGTATCACTGACTGTACTGATTAAGATAGCTCACTGACTTAGCTTCGAATATATCGTACACGCATATCGTGCCCCAATGTCACATCCACTCATGGGCTGAATAAGTTATTTCACGAGCTGGTCGTAGACGAACTTCACTTTGGGCAGCAAACATAAATGACAAACAAGCGGTCCGTTTTGGTCGAGAATAGCAAACAAACTTACATATCTGCTATCTACAGGCACCTGGAGATTCTACTATCGGGGAAAGTAACATCCATCGGCTGTAAGTGTAGATCTTTCAACACATGCTTGTATATTTTCCAGTTGGTTTGTGACTGCTGAACAGTAATGATGATAAGATAGTTTACAATAGGGATGTGAACCTGCTTTCCTTTTGTATTTAACATTTACGTACCAGCTTGTGATGTGCGTCATCATACCATACTTCATGAAAGTTCCAGAACTTCGGCAAGCGTCTTTAATTACTAAATAGAAGCTTACGAATGGATTACCACATCGGACTGCCGTGGATAGCGTTTACACGAATAACCGCCATTAGACCGATGACCTATCTAACACGTCATGGTCGTGATTACGAGCTAACAACCTTTGAGCAATGTTAGCGTGGAAAGTTAGGACACACGCAGTTGGCGGTATTCGTTTCGGATTAGCCTGTCACACTGACAGCAGTCAAAGGACGCCTGCGCATAGCACTTGTTACAAGTGGCTCACGCTGCACCACTTTTGATTCCACTCACACACTCCACATCCAGTGTATATCCGAAGGAATATGACCAGAATGTGTGGGTGTAGAAGTTTCTGTACTCCAGTCGGTTAGTACTAGTTAGACAGATGATACGGTAGCACGTAGTGAAATCTTTACCTCTCAGAAACAGAAAACTAGAGGAACTCCGGTAGTATGATCTAGCCCGGAAAGGTAGATATTAAAAAAATAAAATAGAAAGTAATTCGATGTAAGAGTACGTGTCGTTACACTCCAGATAGGATGAGGACAATTCAATAGAAAGTTAACGTTGTACCGAGAGCCAAACAAAATCTACATCCTACAACAAGGCTGAAGAAAAAGAAGGTAGAAGGCCAGAATGAACAAGCTTTATGAAAAGGGGTGGTGGTGACTTGCTAAGCGGCGGCGGTCGTCAGTCGATAGGAAAGAAGTTATGCACGTATGGTTGAATTAGCTTAATTGCGTCTAACACACTCGCCTTCTATTTGTCGACGGTGTGATATGAATGAAGTGATTACCTCGATGCATTCGAGGTCACATTCATCCTGATGCTATGTGACTACGATCTGTGACATCCATAGATCCTACATATGCCGTGTGCCTCAACCGATGGTCGCACAACTATTGTTCATTGAACCTTCGGACGCATATCAGGATCTTATTCCTCCAGAAGGCCCACTTCAAAGCTTTGTCCTCCCATGAGCCAAGATGGGTGTTATGACATGAAACACTTGTTTGGATAATGTCCTTTTATCGCAGGTTCTGATCAGCAGGATTTCGCCTACCTGTTTTCATTTTCCCTTACGACAGCTGCTTCGGAATCCGACCAAAGTAAGCTAATCAACGAAATTGATTGAGCAGCAACATGGATTCAAACCGTTCATGTTTATACGACGAGGTACTTTTTCGTTTGGAAAAATATCCGACCACCGAATATCTGAGGTACGTCCTAAACATTTCGTATGGAAACAGATCAGATACTGCACATTCAGCTGACGTAATGTTCACGTTTCACTGTCGTACAGCTGCGTGGACAGCATCACTGTATGGTTCACACGAATAGTTTGTTTTTCATCTTCTGTCTGCGATCCTTCCGTACACGTCTCCCATGACACTCAAAGGCAGTGTTGGCTTTTGGTTACGTGAGATCACAACTGGCAGTGCATGGACAGATCTGTCGGCAGGTTGACACTTAAATAGCAGAATTCTGGACAGCCCCCTACCACGTCTCTCTTAATGTGGATTCCAGGTGCAGACAGTACCTCACTCGTACAGGAATGAAAGTCAGGAAATGGCTTGTCTGTGTTGAAATCCAGCCCAAATTTAGTTTGTGGTGTAAGTCGTGGTTATTCACTACAGGTCTTTATGACTGTTGTCAAACAAAGCACCGTCGTTTGAAAACAACAAATTGCTGATGGTCAAATCAAGTGACAGGTTTGGAGTGCCGAAACGTCGGATGATCGACAGGCGGTCATCCGTACGGTGTTCTAATTGTATAGCATTCTTCGAATTCTGAAATGTGGCTGCTGGCTAGTACTTCCGAACCGTAAACAGAACGGGTATGAAAGAATATACATTGCACTGTGTTGATGCTGATTATTAACTAATTCCTTGGATAAGCCGTAACGAGTCAAAACTTAGCTATAGGTTTCTCAACGTTTCGACTCGCTCGCAGAGCCTTTATCAAGCGATTTAAATCAGAAAATTTACATTATACAAACTTCAAATGAGGCGGTCATCAACGGGCACGTGTAGGTATGCTTAACATGCGATGTGTAGAAAGGCTACCAATAAGATACATGGGTTTACGGTTCACCTAAGGTCACAACGCGAAGATCCCAGGTGTGAATTGGAGATAGACGTTTAGTGTGTGCTTATGTGTGTGTGTGTGATCACTGCGCCATTGACCTCACACTAAGGTACGACCGAATTACCATATATGAACGCCCAACCACTTTCGTTTGTGAGTAATGTTTAGGTTGCCCGATCGTCTTTATAGGAGATACAGTTACTGTCTGTTAAGTGTAATTGATAACTCCGCGATTAGGACTTCCTAGATAGGTCGAAATCTCCGAGCTCATTAAACTTGTTGGGCGATAGTTTAGATTACTGATCGTTACCCGCATAAGAAAGTGGTTGAGCGTTCAGATATGACAATTCGGTTTTGTCTAGTGAAGTCAATGGCGCAGTGGTAAACACGGTTGCCTCATGACAGCGTGGCCGGAGTTCTAGTCCCGGCAGTGCCAAGGATATGCGCTACTGACGAGCTATAACAACAGCGAAACTCGAGTCTCGTGTTTCTTTTCGAAAGGGCCGACTGAAAAGTCTATGGGAATGCGAAGGCTGCGATCAAATGTGAGTGACGTTCAACCTGGAACTTACCTTATGCTTGAACTCTTAATGTACAAGCTTTGGTCAACGAAGATTTTCATAGACAAGTTGAATGAGTCGCGATGTGCAGCCGACTGGGTCCTGTTTTGGCAGATATATTCATTGGTTACTTAGAGCAGCAGGATTTACACGAATTACAAGTCCCGTTTTATTGAAGGCAGGTAGATGACATGTTTTCCTGTTACTGCATTCGGAGGTAGAATGGTTCAACTACATGCAACGTTGAATTCCTTGCACATAAACATTAGATTCGCGCTTGAAACTGAGGTAGTCGGACAGATGCCTCTGTTGGATATCCTGTTGATTAGGAGAGCAGACGGCTCGTTAGCTAAGAGTACACACCACAAAACCATTTGGTCGGGTCGGTACCTTGATTTTAAAGGCTTCATGCTGGTGTCATACAAACGCGGACCGGTCGAATTATTACATCTGATAGGTTAGAACAAGACGAGCAACTATCACAAGGAACGTTGTGAGATAACGGTTGCGATTCACGTTTTAATGGTAAATATGCTGAACCAATTGATCCAAAACATGTTATCATAATCGTACCACGGAGTAGGTGTTTATCTCTCCTTACCTCTCTGAGGGGATAACATTTCCGCTCTCGTCGGATGCAGACTCAAGTTAGTCGTCAAGTGGACGTGCATGGTCGCAAATCCCGTACTTATGAAAGAGACGACACCGATACCATCATTATTAAGAGA
Organism: Paragonimus skrjabini miyazakii; assembly: GCA_014338405.1. Lineage (NCBI taxonomy): Eukaryota > Metazoa > Platyhelminthes > Trematoda > Plagiorchiida > Troglotrematidae > Paragonimus > Paragonimus skrjabini miyazakii. The sequence goes on along the minus strand of JTDE01001605.1, from coordinate 128,569 downwards.
AAATCCGATAAAATTGATCACCAGCTCTAATGTGATATTGAGGGGCTTGCCTAGCCCGAGGGCACAGTGAATAAGACAATGATGTCTCATTCTCAGCACTGCTGCGCGCAGTGGATGTACTCGAAGCTACATCAGGCTTTTGAGAGATAAATGTTTTTCGACCGTATTGGGTAACACGCCGGCTGTCACGGTCAACCGTTGGGCGATCGGAGTGCTCTTTGTTTGAGAGTACATTTTCTAACCCCCTTCTTCTTGATACGGAAAACAGCAGTGCCGCAACTATAGAAATAGTTCTGCTGTATGCCCATAGGATCGTGTCTTACTACCTAAGCACTCCTACGTGGTCAGTAGTGCGACATACAATCCTATGAGTGTAACTGCTTTTCGTCTGACTGCTCCTCTTTGGTCTGTCTGACAAGGTTGCACCTAGAAGGACCGGAGTCCTAGTCAGCATAGCCCGCCGGATCAAAACAGTACACAAGCCCGACCAACTCGCCAAGGTAGCAGTAAAGATCGGGAATGTGATTCATAGTTTTACCTGTACCTGCGAAAGCAGATGCGTTGACCGTACGTCAAGGCAACTGCGAACACGCATCAACTGTTATATCCCCAAATGGTTGACTAATTCGGAAAACGGGACATCGCGTAGTGCTAATGGCAGACTCTTGAAAGGAACTTGACAGAAAGCAGATGCAACTCTGACTTTCCGGACAATGTGCTGTCCAAAATCATGGAACAATTTGAAATGTGCAGAAGCTCTAATAGTTTGCGGGAACAACCCTGTTCATTGTGTGCAGAAAGAAATAATCATCTTTCTTGCCTTACCTTAATAACTCCTACTCTCTTTTGTTGTGCCTTCCTTTACTCTCTTCTTCCTTTGCTTATGTCTTAACTGGACATTAGTGTAAGAGTTCAGCTTGACCTTTGTTTTTTAAATTTTCATCAGTCAAGTCACTGTGGTCAACAACCTTCACCATTTAACTTCTGACTCGTATTTCTTGGGATTTTTCTTTCGATGCCAACACAGTAAGCAATGAAATCGTCATGTCATTGCGTCCAGAACGTCATAGATTTGCTACTGACAAACACTATCTTCGTCTCTTGGTGCTTGGCTAAACTGAAATGGAACTTCACTATGAGGTTCATAACGGACTGTCGCAGTCTTTTATCGCTATCTTGCGAAGTCTTATCTCTGTGAAAAACGAGGGGAAACAGTACCGCTGTTGCAGCAAATCGAATGGATGTGATCAGTATTACTACGTTAAGCGAAAAGACTGAAGCAAACCGATGCCAGCTGTACATCTGCCAGGCTCAGATAGGAGTCATTTTCGATGAGCAGAGTGTTGTAATGATCAAGTACAAATTACGAAATAACCCAAGTGAAGACAGGCGTACCTTAATAGGCTGTCAGTGACCGTAAGAATGAACGGATGCGACCGAAAAGTTACGCAGTCTGCGTAGGTCACGATAATCGAAGAATTGAACTCAGAAAGTTTTCACAGGTATTTGGGATGACCACCACAACATTCCAAATTACGAGTGTCTGAGAAGCAAATATGTCATGGAGTTACCGTGGACTTCTGAAGCGCGATCGGAGCTGCGACAATGTTCGTAATACGACGGAGCTAAATAATTGGGTGAAAGATCCGTGTAGTATCGTCAAGCGACTGCACAAGCAGTGAGAAGAACAGAACGATGTACAAAAATCTGTGTTTTGACGCAAGGTCACTTAAGTAAGTTCGAACAACGTGCAAAGAGTGATACAGATGCTTTGCTTTACAAACGTAAAAACATCGTTAGTTGACAAAAAGAAAAGGAAACCGTACAGTGTTGACTGATCCTTCATGCATACGAAAACAGGAACTGGGCTCCGATAGAAGCCTGTTGCAGTGATTATCGAAGGTGCGATGAAGAACACTCAAAACTGTTAACCACTCAATATGTCTATTTTCAAAAGCATACTGTTTGTCTGGTCTCACTAGACAATGCGTCGATCAACTTGCTCTCATAATGCTGATTTTTGAACAGCCGATGCTGTTCGAGTTCATGAATTCACCTCACAGTCTCATTGGTTACACAGTGCTTTTCATCATCTTCTATCGCACCACTTAGTTACTTTCATTTATTCATCGTCACGTTCTCACATATAACTGAGTTTGCCGATTGGCCTGCATTTGGAGCAGCCCGAGTCAAACATTAATTTCAGCTATCACTGCGCAGATTATAAGGGAAACCAACTTGAACAGTGGCAGTACTGATGTGAGATTAACAGTCGTATTTCGACTTCACTTAAAACTTTAGCATGTCAATTGGTTTATATTGTAGCAATAATTAACTGGAACTGTACACTTTTCTCTTATTGCAAACAATGCTGAACAGAAATGTCAACATTAGCCATTAACCCTTGTTTCTGCGATCATTTTTATGGTCTGTGTAACCCTACATAAACAGAAAATCTCCACGTTCTTTTTCAGATCTGGCCGTTGAGTGGGACTCCCGAAAACGGCTCGATATAGTGTTATCTCGTCTCGCACCGGAATACGAGCTTCATAAGGATGATTATGGTAATCCCACGGTCTGGAAACTGTGCTTTTCAAACAAAAGTAGAACCTTTCCGTTCAATTCATTTCGGTGGCCCTATCTGGACATTTTTTTCTACAAGGAGGAGACAGACCATATAGTGTTAGTTAACGATGATACACTCATCTCAAAGAGTCAACTATTTCCGCTAAAACGAGTTCCATTCGGACCCACTCTAAAGGAATTCGTGTCCTCGCCAGCAGACCTAAATCAATACCTATGGCTTCCAGCCCCATGTTACATACCATTTGAGCACTTCTCAAATGTTTGTGTATCTAATAGTTACTCACACAAGAACGAGATTCACATATTTTCCGGGTTCCAGCGGACGATTCTTTGTGAACGACTCCGACGAGACTATGTGTTTGTCCGAAGAGTTCGGCCACATCAACCCACTATTACAAAACCCCATGTGGAAATAACGACTGAGGAATTACAGGTCGGTCCTCGGCTTATTTACCGTATGATGTTGGAGCAACCGATTTGTAATGGACTACCATATCACTCCTCGGAACCGTTTGCCATAAGATCAGTGACAACACAACGACGTCAAACTGTACCAGAATTCAATGTAACTGGGTTTGTGATGCTTCAGAGTAAATAGTAGTGTTATTCCAAACTAAAAAAACACAATAAAACTGGGCAGTTTTCCCTTGTCATAAAAGTTACTTTGAGTGATGCAACTATTTGGCCTTGACACTTCGTATGGATAACATTTTATTTGATTGCCTGCAATTATACTTTGAGATAAACCTATGTACCTAACCGTTTTCACCGTTAGTTTTTTTATAGGTATAGATATATATAGTTTATAAAAATGAAATGTTTCTTCGTGACCTGTAATCAACCTCAAACTAAGATGTTGTCTTATCTCAGTGTAGTTGGACGTTCATCCTCAAGCCAGTATTTTGATTGAGGATTAATGGTCAACCTCGCAAACAGCTGTTTTCGGTACTCCTCGCCAGTCCTTCACAATGACTGCGAATGTGTGCAACTAACGCATGTGATGAAAGACAGATGGATGTCTGTTGGCCGGATGCCCTAGACATGGTTTCTCTCTGAGGATCACCGTTAGTTGGTTCGGAAATGTTCGGGTTATCAGCGAGTTCCTTAACCATTAGATCGGTTACTTGCTTACTGAGACAGAGTGACTCAAACCAGTTGTGTGATCAATCGTGCACTACCTGATTAGTCTAAGCTGGATGAGACCGGTCACGGAGAGGAGGGTTAAGATTGATCAACGTGGGAAATATATATAACACCAGTTTTAGGCCAGTGTGAGCTGATGACCTGGGATACCTGATGTCTATTTGGCTTGAGCGACTCGTATACTTTATAAAATGAGAACAATTGCTTTGTTACGCCAGATTGCTAATACCTTTGAATTTGGGATGCGAGTGTCGGAACTGCCAATTTCATGCTGTCTGTTTGTTCACCTGTGGTTCCGATGACTCGCAGTACTGGTCATTGTTTACGCCTTGGGATGAGGAACTAAATCCCAATCTACACTGCTGACATTAAATGAGCCAACTGTATAGCGTATGCTGAGTTTCTCTGTCACCAAATACCGGCTGGAAATCTGTCACTTCATATATCTGTCAGACGTTTTTCTTGTACTGATCTACCATCACCAACCGGTCCTCCTGATGTTCCACGAGGTTCTGTTTGTGAGACGCCGTAACTCTATGAGTACAGAGGACATTGGGTTTAGCACTTTCCCTCCATAGTTTTGACCAGTGACAAAGTTCATTAGTTCCTGCTGTCTGGGAGCCGGAAATAACGTTTTACAGTCCAAGGACGATTCTTTAAGTCAAATACTGTGAGTTAACAGTGTGTGTCACCAGTTGGCGGAGGCATATCGTGATCCAAATACGAGATTAAAGAGAAGCAGGATTACGCAGTCTAGTCAATCCAGTCAAGCCGAAGGTCGAATTCTCGAGAAATCCCGAACAGTACGTGCATAATTTTATATATTTGACAACGAATATCCTTACTCTTGATAGGATATCATTATGATCAAAACGTTGCTGCCCTAAGCGTAGGCTTGGACAACTGGATATAGAAACTCATTTTACAAACACTTTTAAACAGCTGATTTTCAGTCATCATCAAATCTTAATGTAGAAATGACAGTAAGACGTTAACTCAACCTTGCTATTAATACTTCACTCGAAAATCAATAATTAAAAACTTCCTGACAATGGAACACTTGAACCTCACTTGCATTTCTTGGACGAGACGAAAACATCATAATCTCCAAACGAGATGAAGACGCAGGCGTTGTCATTCATGATCAACTGAAGCACTTCAGTAAAATGAACTCGTCGCTGGAAGACACAACCAAGCTTGCAAGGGTTGATAACGAAAAGGATAAAATGACCATAAATGGTTACAATGTTCGAAACTAATGGAATTTATCGACTCAATCACATTTGAGAGTATCGCACTAGTGGGCACCATTATGCTTAGACTTCACGGTTTACTTCAGATTCACAAAAGCGGGACATTCTTACAAGCGATCTTGGACATATATAATTCCTCATACACTGTAACTGCAAAGTGACTAGCCAAGATGCTACAGCCTGCAAGAAAACAGCTAGCAAAGTACAGTTTGCGAGATTCTTTCAAATTCGTTTAAATTTGGAAAAAGTCAAACCTGTCAGTGAAAAGAAAATTTTCACCCAGTGTAGCATCCCTAATGTCTCGCTCAAGATGACAGTTGCGTTTCTGGGCGATTATCTTAAGGGTAACTTCATAAATGTGCGATTACCAATAAAAGAATTAAAACAGTTACCGTATCGTTGCACCGATAACGTTCTGTTTCAATTTTCCAGTAGGTTATATAGACAAAAAGACAGGATAACAATACGGTTTCCACTAGGAACACTACTGACTGATGTTTTTTGCGACAAAGCTTGAGAATGGTGCGTTAACAGCACGGATAAGCTCGCTTATTTTTTTTAATAAACTCTATGTGTATGATATTATGTATGTAGCGGATGAATTGATAAAACCCAAGGAAATACTGAAACGGTTCAATTTAGCTCATAAGAATATCCGTTTGACCATAGAGCCTGAGTCACCCGAAGATATCCGATTCCTAAACGTCTTCATGTTCCTCCGCTGGGATGTGACGATAAAAAGGAAAGCACACTGTAAGTTAAACTGAATTGGGCAGTATACGAATTTCCACCGTTTCGTACTATTTAAGTAGAAAATTTGCACCACATTGTGTTCCGGACCAGCTATCTATGGCATGCGACCAGAATGTAACGCCCACGTATCGCTGTTGAACGGCCCTCACGTGCATGCACCGCAGTGATTTCAAACGGGTCACAATTGATAAAAATAACAAGAAGACAAACGTTGTGAGACTTGAACTTTCCGATTTATCTTATCAACCGCATACAAACAAAATATATGACAAAGGCGCAGTACAACAATAGTTGAACAGGATGAAGTTGCGATCAAAAGATCATTACCAGATGAGGTGGACGGTGTGATCCACTAACTTTTGTACACACAATACTGGCTGTGTTTGTTTGATCACTGATGACCAGCATTTGGGGGTTCGGGTGCCGTAGAAACACTGAACAACCTGATTGTGTCGACTTTGTGACCTGTCTCCAGGATGTGCTTCACAAATGATGACGCTTGGTTTCGCGTTCGGTTTCTCATTTGGCGGTCCGTTCGTTCAGCAGGCTGAATACACCATTTTGGGAGGTGTTCGTCCACACGTTGAAGCAGGCACCGATCCGTCCTGTCGATATAGCTGTCATTGCAACTGCAAGTGAACTGATAAACGGCACGTGAGAGAGTACAGTTGAGTAAATCGCTTCCAACGTTTTCATAATTGACTCCCCGAGTTGATGAAAAAAGACAATTCAGTTACAGAGTTTGTGCGATTCGCAGCTGACTGAAGCTGATGACGCACTACAGTGGACAAAGTCTCCTCTGAACTGTTTTACAAACACCTCTTTATGGCTTGCTGTGCGGATTGCTATGAATGGAGATAAATCTATCCGGGCATCTGCTAGCAATTGATGCGACTTTTAGGAACTGTTCCTCTTGTATACGCCGGTCATCTGCACACACTCGTCGAGCCCTGTCAAACGATGTTTTAACTAGACCTCGCTTGTAAACCAGGGGTACAAAGCTGCAGAACGGGAGTTTAGGCCACTCCAACCCTCTTTGCGATAAACCGACCGCTGCAGCGTGTAGTTATTACGCTTCTTAGGTGAAATACCTAGAAAAGTTAGGCTGCTATTCGACTCAGTTTCATAAATAACGGACAAATGTGGGTGTTTGGGTTAAAAATGGGAGGAATTTGTATCTCAGTAAAAAGCAAGAAACAATCGACATATTCTTTGTACAAAGCAATCGTGGAAATACTATGCCACTCGAACCCCCAAATGCTAGTCATCAGTGATCAAACAAACACAGCCAGTGTTATGTGTACAAAAGTTAGTGGATCACACCGTCTACCTCCTCTGGTAATGACCTTTTGATCGCAACTTCATCCTGTTCAACTGTTGTTGTACTGCGCCTTTGTCATATATTCTGTTTGTATGCGGCTGATGAGGTAAATCGAAATGTTTAAATCTCAACATGTCTTCTTGCTGTTTTAATGAATCAGATCAAGGAAACGCAATGCTTTAAACGCACAGTTTGCCGACACTACTGCAATCAATATCACATACACGTGCAAACATAGCAACAAACCCATTCACTCTCATCACGGATATTAGCCTATGACACGTGATTCAACCGAATGTTTTCCCTGGGGCTGACAAGACAACGAGAATGTCCACACATGTGAACACATGAACACATGTAGACTTAATTGTCTCTCATCTACGGGTGAACAAAACACAGTTACGGGGCTCCGTAGATTACACAACGTTCCCATCTTGTAGATAACTACGTAGAATCTTATAGGCTTTTACCCAACGTTACATTAAAACACACCCATTGATTCTACCTTTGTATTTTGTCCTAACCTTTGTTGTAAGTGCACTTGCTATAATTGTCCATTATTTACATTACACCTTGTTTATATATCATTGTGATGTTATTGAGTTGTTTAGTGGTTTTACTGACACTACTTACAAACCATTGTAATTAACAAACCAGCATCTAAAAATTAATCTTATCTGATATCTGGTCAAGAAAATCCACTCGTTCGACACCCTAGAGGAGGAAGTACAATTCATATTTAACGGACTAGTCAAAAACGGCTATGCAGAACGGTTTGTTGACAGGTATGTGTGTAGGTGGTATAAAATTAGACAAGAAACATACCACCTTTCACAGACCATTGTGCCTCTAGATATATAAATAGCATGCTCAACGTAGCCCTAGGCAAGACTTATTTTGCAGTCCAAATGCGTGTACAATTGAATTCCATACCAATCTTGCGCCCTTATTTGAAGGATACATTGTCCGCTCTTCCTGTGTATACCATTTTGTTTATTCCTATAGAACGATTCAGACAGACGGAACGACACGCCGACTGACTGAACGCAGTCTGGTGCATCATCCCGAAAGGGTAACTCGTGGCTTGGTAAAATCTTTCTCGTCTTCGATCGCTGCGCACTAAATGGAGTCCAACTATTTAATTAATCTCACAGATTCATTTCGTCCTATCTGTTGCGTCTGTGATTTACAGTCAAAGCAGGTGAAAGTTTGTGTTGGCAATCACGGAAGCCATCGCCAACCGCCTACTCTCTCCCTACAATGTACTCGAAAAAGTTTTGTCAAAACCCAGAGTCTCTCATGGTCCTGTTTCAATGTTCGAACTGAACAGACTGCGTACTCATGTTCACCAATTCAGCAGTCGTCGTTATTTTTTACTAACAACCTGGTACCTCTGAAATTGACAGCGAATCGTTCGACCCTTTATTCTACCTCTTTGCGCACGTGATTAACCCGTACAAATGTATTGTATTCAGCTTGATGAGGAAACATCGAAAACGGGCTTGTTCGCGACACGTTCCGCTCATGTTTAGATAAGGTATTTTCATGCAATCCCGTTTTGGTTGTTCTTACTTGCCGTAGTATGCCTCAACTAGTTGAAGAACAAAAAATGATAGATGAATACCAATGGCAACATAAGTTATAATGAATAGTAGTAAACGAAAAAAGACGGTACGATGACTAATGGTGTATTGCCTATCTGACAGTGCGCTGACAGCTTTGTCTATCGGGGTCCATCACAGAGTCATTTATCAACTCTTCGCTGCTACTGTAAACGGTTGACGCAAACTTCTGGCGCATAGGGGATAGCATCGTGTCAAATTAGACAGACTGAAATGAGTTTGGAACATGTGGGTAGCTGAGCTGCTAAGAGTGAAGTTCCTCATTGTACATCTAAGTGTGAAGTAATACAGGCACTTGCCATTCGTTCCATACAGAATAGAAATCTTGGACTGAAGAATATGATTAGTGCTACTGTATTAGCAATAAACGCTTGGTCTGTGAATATGAGTATCGCCGGACCTCAGTTACAAGTTATAAAAAACTGCATAACAACTGTATACACTCTACTGCAAACTTTCTGTAACTCTCTATCCACTGTCGACACTGCAAGACTGGTTTCCGCAGTAAGATGTCCTACAATAAACATGTATACGTTTCCGACTGCCACTCAATTTTCTATCCTCTTGACTAGGAGGAACAATATTACTGTCTACGAGTGCGTTGTCCTTTTCTTGTAGTGCTAGTAGCGTCACGGAGGCGTCCAGAACACCATTGTGAATGAAACTGACCCTGGTACAACTAGCCTGAATAAGTGTAGTCTTTCACCGCATGGCCAAGGAAGTTAGCTCCGCAGCTGACCGATGCCAAGGCAGAATTCAACCCCCCGGAAACACCGTTTGATTTGCCTGTGGAAAGGTCTAACTCGTTTCTGTTGGAAGTTACCTTCATAGTCGGCACGGTCATGTGCGACTTCGCTCTCCACAAGCGTTTTCAACCTTTCTGCCAATTTCTTGAACCCCACCTACACGCTCATCTTTTAATCGGGATATCACTGTGCTGTCTGGATCTTTGCGTGGTCCATCTTCTGACCTTGTTTTCTGATTGGTCATAAACAATTGTCTTCCAACTTTGACATGAAAAGGGCTCTGTTCGGATGTAAGTCTTTTTATGTGTTCATTCGTTACCCTCCGGTGGTTGGGTTGGTCGGGGAGATACGAAGTAGTCGTGCATACTCCTAAGTCAGTTGTTCAGTACCGGTGACCGTCGTTCCATTATCCGGCATTTCACTAACCGTTATTCTGTTAGCTTAGATGAGACCCAATTGTGGAAAGTCAGGGCTTCCGCTGGATTCGAACCAGCGACAGAAACACCATGCCTAAACGCGGCATGCGCTCTGCCAGTTGGGCTACGAAGCCACGCCAGGAGCTTGGAAATTTCATATTTAGACTCGGTTACCCACTCGTCGCACAGTTTCACATGTAATCCACCAAATGATCCAGAGGATCGACTGCCCCGGCAGGATTTCTCGAACAGTTCATGCTGGAATCCATCACCGCCACTTCTTTCAGAAAGTTTAACTACTCAAACAATCCACTGCACATACGAAGGCTAGTATTTCATTTTTTAATCCGAACATACTGCCGTTCGATGCTCGGAAGTGACTTTCTCTGAAATTCAAACGGCTTTCCTTGTTGATGCTGCACTGCCCCCAAGCCGTACTGGGTGCTATCGAACCGAACTTTGAATGGATAAGATGGATCAACATACACGAGTGTTGATGTGCAGCTTATCAACTCCTTAGTTTTCTTAAACGACTTTCCATGCTCTTCACCCATTGCCATGCTTCACCCTTATAGGTCAGTTTTCTGATCCGTTTCGTGATATTTGTCAAGAGTGGCAAGTAGCGCCTCAAATAATTCACCATCTTGCCAATTTGGCCAACGGCCCTTACGTCACTTGGGGCAAATATATCTTTGATTACTCTGACTTTCAGCCGGTTGGGTTTTAGTTTTCTCGAGAACCTCACGTGAACAACACTTCAAGCTTGGAAAAAAATCTGATCACGTTCATCTGGTGTTGCATCGCGTGTTAATCCATCGTTCTACACAAACACCACACCACGTAAGTCGCCGAGCGGCATTAGTAGCCGCTTTTGCAAAAATTCACTTGATGCCTTCAGATGATTCGCATTGACAGTGAGCTGACTCTAATGATTTTCACGGTATCAAAAAGAGGTTCTACCATTTTGAGATTAAGGATTTTAAAACATATTAATTGCGCTGTTCCGTTAACTACTAAATTGTGTCTTTAAACCAACTGTACTTGTTTCAAGTACGAAGTTTGAATGCTTTAGTTTCGCGATACCCAACAATGGCCACATGTCGAACCCTGATCAGTTCAGATCTTTGGTTGTCGTTGCCCTACCAAAGAATCAAAATGAGTTGCGACCAACATGGGTCGTCGTGGGTAATACCTTCCTTTCATACTGAACTTTGTGAAGAACATCCATCGTTTACGGTTTAAATAGCGGAAATCTGAACATGGACTCAAAATGTTTCTAGTTTTATACGAGAGAGAATACAGGTTGTTGTTAAAAGACCGATGCTGGCTTAATTTTCTATTCCAAAACTCACCACACTGATCAGTTAGTTATCCAGTGTCGACAACGGCATTGTTTTGGAACAAGATGGATATTCCTTCATTTGTATACCGTGATTATTGACTAAAGCAGATCACGGCTATACGAAATCAAAAAGAGGCATTGACTGTTTTCTGGGCTATGAAAAGATTGCACACGGATCTGTTTTTTGTACTGAATCCAATAATTTCGTGTCCTAACAAGCTTCACAATATTTATTCTATCTCACGACCAGTCATCTTAGCAGCTTACGATTATGAAATAATTCACCGTTTTGGTAAGCAAATTCTGCAAGAAGACTTTTTGACAAATTTATTCTAGCTTTATAGCTGCTGTGGTCATATTCCATGTATTGCCAATCGTTCCGGTATACCAAAAGTACCTGATCAATACAATCAGGTGCTTTCACAGTAAGTAGTTTTTATCATGTCCAACAATTGTTTACTATTCATTAAGAAGAAACGCTCAGCACTAAATTAGAACCGACAGGAGCGGTCATTACAAACGCCTGATGTTCTTAGTAGAAAAAATCAATTAATCAATTTTCACTCAATGACGCATGAGATGTCCAAGCGATGCATTGACCATCAATCATTGAGACATCCGCTGCAGTCAGTCGTGGGTCGTGATGACCAAACCACTGGAATAATACAGCTGAGAGATTTGTTTCGAACTGCACGTACCTTGCTCCCGTGCTAACGGACTCCGTGGGGTTTACGATAATGTTCTAATGTAGTTCGCTAACACGACTCAGTCAGGATGTCTATTCTGTGCAATACTCTTCGGAAAAGCAGTCAGAATTTCAGTGAAATGGTTTTAACTCTGTAGTTTCTTGTGTAGTTCTCATGTGTGGGACAGTTGATAACTCCATTTGTTTTTATGTACGTTGTACACGTTTTTCCACTTCGTACCAGTCAATCAGCCGCTGTGTCTGTCAGTCTGCCTATGTGCTCATCCGTTGTACAATCTCGTTTATCATTGAGTTGTATGCAGTAGACTCAGATAAATCCCTTGGGAATTCTTAAGCTGAAGTTCGGTCATTGTAAATTGATAAAAATGCATGTGAAAATGATATTTGATCAGTTTTTGGTGGCAAAGCCATAGATGAATGTCCACAATCACAGCCCAGTGAACGATTTTTAGCGTTGCAATTTTTCCTCTTCCGAACATTAAACCTTGTTTCAGGGCGAATTGATCACTCGTATCAAAGAAAATTCCTAATTCTTGTAGAACTGTTTCAGTATACTGCGGCCGTCCGTTTCTGAATATTTCGGTCAGTCTTAAATCCTATAAATGACGTTCTCGACAGATTTTGTTTAAGTAGATCAAGTTGGACAAATGAGTTTTGTTTTATACAAAATGAATCTCACCCATAGCGTAGGAAGCAGTATAAGGTGAACAGCAAACTTGCTCATTTTGGGATCAACAAACTCATAGCAAACACAGAACAGCAATTCTGGTGGTCACAATGACGTGGATATATTGAGCTTCTCTGTCAAAAGTGCAAACGTTGTGACGCGTCCAAACCCTCCCCACATGGAGTAAGCCGGAAGAACACTTTCTCCCATTGTCTGCATGTTACATTTATTTTGTTCACGAATATGGTCCTATAAATGTACCATGAGCTCATTATGCCAGGTTGACCAAACGAGGATAAGCTCAGTGATTGTCTATTTGCATATTTCATTCCATCTGTTTGTTCTATGAATTTATGCTTTTTCATCCACTAATACTACTTGCGGCTGACAATAGTTTTTACATGAATATAGTTCACAAGTCCATCGTGCTCACATATCGTTGAGGTAAATCTCAGTATATCAGTCCTAGTTGGGTTTACTTATTCTAAGTGGATAACATTGCAGTTAACTCAGCCACTGTCAATGGTAGACAAAAAATCCATAAAACTAACTGCCGGATTTATTTTGTGACACACTCTACAGTACTTGATACTGCCCTCTTATATACCCACAATGACATGAACCAGATAGAAAACGATTGGTAAGCTACTTGATTTGCACTCACATTTACATGTCCGCGTTAAAACTCAGAAATAGTCACAGTTTTGTGTATTCATTGTTTTGAACCATACAGGTAGTTACTTCTTAGAACTGAATATCGGGTTCAATGATTAGAACAGGTACTCTGCATGATTTAAAATGTTACAGTGCGTTCACTGTCCAGAAGTCAAGCCGATCTGTCGGTCAGTCAGTCGAGCGGATCAATATGCCATTGAAAAGCCGACAGATGCGGTCTGGTATTGTGTTGATTCATCAACTGTATTCGCATAGCGCCTTTATTGTTCTTACTTGCCATGCTTTGGAGTCTTGACATGGCATTGCACTTTCACTTTTCTGGGATTGTCTTTATTCTCCAAACTAAATATTGAATGAAAACAAGAACAATAAACTGTTCGCATGTTCCCAGAGGATGACTGGAGACAGGGGATTGTCCAATAAGCTTATCGACCTTATGCTGTCCTGATTCTGTTAATGTTCATCTTAAAAGCAAAAGCAATTGTGAATTTCAATTGAAATGCTTCGACGATACCAATAGGGTTAGTTGGCCTTCATTAATTGGCCTACGTGATCTGGAAGAAAATAATCACAGCATCACTGTTGCCTTAGACATAATGGCTCGGTTTACTTTAACTTACTACACGTCATGGTGATTTGACTTGCGATTTTTCTGCACGCCGAACACCCTAAATGTTAGAAAGTTTACTGTAATGTACAACGGAGTGGAAGCACCGAGGGACAACGTTCCTCTGAAGAATGGGACCAAGAAAAGAATTGGGAATGGTACTATAAACTTGCAGGCATAAATCAGAGGCCCAGTAAGTCCTGCACACAACTTAATCAGACGAAGACCGAACTGGCATCAGTCACACGACAGCACAATACGTTACAGTTATTTATACTCTTGATGTGGCTCATAGAGGTTTCAGGAAGGTAATTTTCTCATTTAATGATCTGCTCACTTGTAGAACGCCGAGATCTTATCACTTCAGTAGATCACCCGATATGATCCACGCCTACTGTCAAGTGCTGAGACGATGACTGACAAAGGACGCATCTCCAGGCAAAGCGTGCAGCATGATTTGCGTAACACCCATCAATCCACTTTCAAGAGTATCGCAAACTTCTGGGCTATGCTATGGAATGAAATTTGTGGTTGAACTGGAGCTGCACTATTTCGGTCTACACTACCTTAGTCGGATTTAATGTCAGGTGATTGTTTCTGCATTATTCTAATCAACCAGTGAGACTGTAACTGTGCGACCGGATCCCCGTACATTCCTATCTCATGTGCGCTGTATTTCTTCGGCGGTCTGCCGATACTCTCCTAACTCTATGACTGTCATGCGTGGCCGTTGCGTCTGAGTTGCTTTCCGTTCTGACTACCTTTTGCGGTAATTGTGTGCCATGTTTACTGAGAACCTTAGTAGTGATATGGACTAGCGATCGCCCCATACTACTCACACCACTACTCAGTAGTAGAGTGACACCATGGATTTTGCCATCGAAGTAGCCGCAGGAAAAACAGTGCACTGTGCCATGGAATAGTTTTGGCTACGCAAAGAAGCTAAGCATTAACGTCTGTGGCAACCGGGACCTTCTGGGACGATTGCCATATGCAGATGAGTGTTTTTATTTCTTATCCTGTTTGAACACCTAACCCGTGTTGGTTTCCTAAATAAACAACCTTTGCGTCATCTGTGTTTTTGGCTCACAACAGTAGCCTGGTTTTGACTCATACTCGACCAAGGTTTCGATGTTGAAGACATCTCCTTCTTTGGATGAGAATCAAGCTGTACGATCCACTGTAAAGGAAACGATCAAATAATTATCCATTGGATCCATCGTACTTACGGCTACACGTAGTTCACTCAGTGTATCTCAGGCTAGACTATATGTGAATTCCATGTTGAACTGCCGTGCTGAGAGGAACGCTGGAGTGACTCATTAGCCTCTGCCGTTTATAGAAACAGGTGAGAGATAACCTAGAACAAAGCCTTCATAGTTATTATCCTAATATAAAAGTTACGCCCGAATTCGGGGCCAGTACATGTCTGCCATTTTTAAACATACTCATAAATCGCCAAGAAGACGACCCGATTAGAAGGCTGTCTGTAGGAAAGTTACGTGATCCAGTCAATACTTAAACTTCAGCAGCTTCACGCCGAACCAAGATAAGCGAACATTAGTGAATATATTGTTTACACGAGCAGAGAGGATCTGCATGCACGACAGTCTGGCGAAAGAACTAGATCTGATCACTTTCATCCTACAATCAAATGGTTACTCCAGAAGTTTCATAGATAAACACAGCAAACAAAAAGTACAACCTGAAGAGATGATCACTGTAGAGAAAAATAGATTCTATATAGAGCTATATTTTAAGGGTGTTTGCATCCTATACCAAACAGCACTGCGATTAAGAAATTCAATTAGGCGAACGCTCAGTGCAGCTGAACTCCGTGTAATCGCTCGGACTCAGGAGTTTCCAGAGGACTTCAATCACAGAAGATAAACTTATCGGTGCCAATTTACATATAACTGCGAAGAAAGCTACATGGGAAGGATCGACAGGTGCTTGATCCGCAGAGTTAAGGAGTGTTTGTCTAAATGAGTGCAGAAGTCCATGATACGGGAGAACGGCAATGTTGTTGAAACACATAAACAGCTAGACACGTCCTGAACACCGGTCGTGTTATCGGTGCTCCTTGTGCACTCAGAATCCCCTTACATCATTTTAACTCAAGGTTCTTGCGGTTTGCTGAAGCGGTTGCAATCATTCGGCTCAAGCAAACTCTCTATGTTCAGGAAAGTCTATTTGTGAACCTGACCCATCCCTGGACTTAATGACCTATCCTACCCCGCTGACTGATTGTTCACTCTCTAGTTGTTTGCAATGAAAAAACCGATTCATGTTAATGTAAATTTGGTACTGACGAGTCGACACGAAATGCTTGCATCTACCAGTTTTCGTGTTCAAACTGTTTTTTTTTTCAAACCGCTCAGCAGAACCAATTGTTTTAAGTTTATAGAAGAAAACACACTCATAAGCGTGCCATTCTGATCTAAGTAGCCGTGTACGTGGAAGAAAGTGAAGAACGCCAATGGTGCTTGCCTGTTGTACACCAATGAAGAGGCCATTTTTGGGCAAGCAGTGTATGCCGAATAAAACGGCCTGTTTGGAACAGCAAAAGAGAAGTGCGTTTGATCAGTACTATTCGGCACTCACATCATTTTGGAATACATTTGTTTGGCAAACGGTGAACTCAGGGGGGTAATTAAATTGAAAGCTTTCTCCTCTGGTTTGTGTGTGTAGAAAGCTACACAAACAGATGCAGAAGTCCAGCAGATGAAATGAATGCTGCATATTTGATTGTGGGGCACTCCTCGCCAATCATGATAACCTCTGGAAACCCAGAAGTATCGTCTTAATGTATACTGAGAGTCCTTCTGGGACTACCACGGTTGCAAACTATAATTGTTTTCAATCAAGGAGGTAAACCACCCTAAGAATTCGGCCATCCATGACTGTGTTCATCCTCAATCATCCGGCAATTAGTGGGGGAATTAAGTAGTTTCTGGTATAGAGGATAAAGAGATCTCACGTTCACAATATTCAGAAATACATTGGTTTCGGTGTATTGAGGTTGCCAACTACTGGCGCTACAAGCGAAATATTTTTCGTCGATATTTCGTCTTTCTGACTTGACAACTGATGACCTTGCACAGCAATTTAACGACAGTGTTCATTTCCATTGTTGAGAACTATGATTTTTACAGTCTTTGGTTATTTGAAGTGAGAGAGAGGACGATTACTCATTTTTTGAAGGGTGTATGCTGCTCTAGTTTGGCCAGGATGTCCATGAAGTAAGGAAATTTAACGAAGCTCAGTAATGGAAGTTGTGACTGTCGTCTTTCTGTCAGTCGTAAATAAGTTAACTATATCCAAGTTATTAGATCACGGTAATTGTATGAGTTTACGCTGGAATATTTTAGTAATAGTATGGAAACTAGGCCATTAAGAGTTCGTATGATCGAACGGATCACATCGTTCAGTCAGTCTCCGGGTCACACCAGTCAAACATCAGGACGTCAACAGTTGTAGGCCTTCACCAGGTTCTGAAAGTGTAAAAAAATTGCTGGTAGTAGCGGTGGTGTACACATTGTATATAGAATTAGACTGAATTCCGTTAATTATGCTTAGGTAACACTGTTTGTCTTCGATCTGAGAAAGTTAGTAGTGAACAAGTTAACTTGGTGAAGAATTTTAGATTCGCTGATGCACACTGTTGGCAGACTTATATCCTGGTAATGAAATGCTATTGTCAGGCTGTGATTTGAGTGTTGTTAGCACTGTTCTGAACTAGCGGCTGCTTTACTTGCAAACGTTTACGTACTTAAAACTGTCTCCAATTCTGTTGTTGTTAACCTAATCGATTAACTTATGTCTGAGCCTCCGAGACGCATTGACTATCGGCCCTTCGCGTATACATATGTTCACGCACATATTTCTCTCTCTTCCGTGAGCGTGAATGTCAGCACCTGCTCAGCCCACCTGTCCGGCTTCGGGTTTAGGCACAACTCTACTACGCCATCGGTTTCTGCCTCAGGCCTGTCTGGGCAGTCGCTGCCTGGGCAGTCGCTGCCTGTCCGTTGATTCATTTACTGCTTTCCATCGGCTGCATATCGTTTTGTTGGTTGGCTATTTCACTATCGCGTTCAGCGTTTGGCAAAGCTCTTCTTCGCTGTTCGTTGACCCGTTGTACCATTTTAGGGTTTTGACATTGTTGAAGCGTTCGAACATTTGGGCTTTTCAGTGATCACAGGAACGCTTAAATGTGAGGTCTAGACACGATTCGTATCGACAATTTGCCACTGAGCACCGTATCGTTTTCCGGGAGAAACTTGTTGATCCATCGACATGCAAGATTCATTACATACAACTGACCGTTCGCCAGTCGAAACAACACAGTGTACATGCAGACGATCATTGTGAAACGTCAGGTATGTACCTATTTTTTTTGCCTCAGCGTGTCAGCTGGGGGAAACCTGTGTGGTTTTTAGTTTCATTTAGGTGCTTCCATGGCTGAAATATAGGTAATGAGTGATCATTTCAGTGATTGACTGGCAGGCACTGGAAAACTTAGCTGGCAGTTTAACGGCATGTTTCATACAGATACAACATAGAACAAGGCAGATATTTGACGACATTTTGACAAATCACTCTGTGAACAAGCGAGACGCGCAAAATAAAAGGTTTACAGCGCGGTTTTCAAATGTTAGTATCCGTTATACCTAACCATCGTTGCTGTCAATCGTTTTTCTTAGTACTGTCTCTCTTTCACCAACTTCTTCACTTGTCCTTAGCATCTTCATTAGCTAACCAACGTGATAACCACAATTGGGATATTGATACTTTGGTGATTGTCACTAAACCTATTTATCCTTACCGTTGTCTTATCACATTGCTGACAATAGGATGTACGATTGCACTCGAGAGATTAATACCTGATTTGCTCAGATCGCGGCGTTATTACTACTGCGTCCAAACTAGCTCTGGGGTTAAACCAAGTCGAGTAGTCTATTTATGTATTTCTGGAATTATCACAGGTACCTATTAATTTATGTAATGATAACCTTGGCTCTCTGAAACTAGAGGATGATTGTGCTGCCGAACTAAACAACAGAGGAAGATTTACAAGTACTGAAAGGTCTGTTGCGTTCGAATTACCATCAGCACACGTCCGTCCAACATTACAATCAGTTGCGCGTCCACAGCGAGGTCCAATTTATCGCACAGAAGGAGGCCGTTTTCGCCAGTTTATACTACATTGGTGAGAACCTAACGATAAGGTTGACATGGCGTATCAAATTTGGTTTACAACACACTCATTACACCGCCCAGTCGCACCGGAAGAATCACCTTGCCACCAATCAAGAATCCCGATCCTTTTCTCTTGAACAGTGATTGTACATGTTTGTTCACCTGCAGCTGCGATTATACGCATTCAGAAGACAGACGGACGGCTGAAGAAACGGGTTAAGGAACATTTACCCGGGGGGCCAATTAATGAGTCAACCGAACAATAGCCTCGCATCAATCAGTAGAAGCTCGGCCTCATCGATCGCTAGGTCTTGAGCTCAAACTGGACAGGCAGCCGAAGTAGGTCCGTCATTTCGTGCGATCGCAATGTGTGGCCGGGTGAAACTGCTAAGGTTTATTGAGGCTTGGTTGCGTGTTCGAAAGGTCTTAATAGCTACGTTCCGCTTACTTGAGTATTCCTGACCAGGGTCAAGGTAGTTTTAGGAAGCCACGTTTCAGTTGACCGTTCAATTATTTAGTTTTTAAGTGTTACGCGTTTATGATCGAAAAGCGCACACGAAAAGAATTCATCTCGCGAGTTTCGTCTTCTCTCTGGGACAAACAATGTTACCAAAACGACAGACGATCAAGTGTTGTATGGTCATCGCGACGTTCTTCCAGACGTTTAAGAGCTTGACAGCTGTTATCCGATCTGATGAGGTATTCTGTTCACTCTTAGTCGTGCTGAATCTGTTAGTATTAAGAGTAGTGACTTCTTTTATCCTGTTATTTCACACACACTTCTTACGACTAACTGTGTTGGTCTCTCGTCAGGAATATGTTAGCGTACTTGGCCAGACAGTGACTGCTCACATATGCATCTTTACGCGAAGCTATAGCGCTGTTGTCGATTCTCCGTTTCTAGGCCCCGGTGCTTACCGAGTCAGTCCGGTCACGAGGTTTCAACTGCGTCAACGTTCGATGTCCACGGCGTTGTTCTCTTCTGCTGACTGATCCCCCGTGCAGAACCAGTAGTCCGAGTGGTTCCCTTCTCGAGATAGTGGCAAGTTGATGTGAAATGTCCAACCAATTAGGCTGTAGCACATTCGCGCAATACGACACTTGTCCTAAAAACACGAATGCATCTACGTTTTTGATGGTGATTGTAACCAAAGTGGAGAATTTCATAACTATGTATACTTACTTCGTCTTGAGAAATGGGTTACCAGACGCGGTTTCACATACCCTAGGTAGTTTACTGTACAGGGTTCTGATAACAGACCGACAGAATACGTCACACAATTTCTCTGTAATCTACGCGTATGCAAATCAAGGATGACAGATATGGACACCTCGAGATCATTTTTGCCTGAATAGAAAAAGAAAACAAGTTAGATGGGGATTCTTCCAATATTGGATAATGGCTCTGTTTTGTTTTATGACTGAAAGAAGAGTTCAACAAACTTCTGTCTCCCCTTAGTCGTCACGTTCGGTACCTAAGTCTGAACAAGATTCGGGTTATGTGATCCATGAAAGAAGGAAGGTTCAAGGTTACTTTACAAAACGGAGTGCTTTCAACACTGACTGATTGTTTATGCATTGGAGGTTGACTAAATTTTTGTATTGGATTATTCGTCACAACCCAACCCCAGTATTTTTGCTCCGAATCAGGTGTGACTTGCCCGATGAGAAAGTTTGGCGCCATTCGGTCGTAGAGTCTGCATAGCGGCTTGCTTTTCAAACAACTCCTGAAGACGGCCTACCTGCTTGCGATCTGGGTCCCGTTGTCGCTGCATTGTCACCTGGAGAGTGAAGATAGAAACGGAGAAGAGAAAGACAGTAAACGCTCGACGTGCTTCTAGAATCATCATAGGATTCACTCTTGCTGTTCATACACAACGAAAGCTTATTTCGGATGGAGATAAGTTGCAAGGTTTGTGCAGTGAAATACCATTTTACCCTTTGACTTAAACAAATTTTTTCTGATAGTCATGTGTTCAACTTTTACATCTCTGTGCAAACAGCTAGAGCTAACCATATGCCGGAAATAAGTGTTCGGAAATGAGATCCATTCCAATCAAGTGGTAGTGGTTACAAACAAAAGAAAATATTCTCGTGCTCTAGGTAGTCAGATGGTTTGAGGCAGTTCCGTGATCGTGAATCTAGCTGCAAGATGTTTGTTCGTTTGCCAGTGGTCTACTATTAGCTTGCTAGCCAATTTATCGATGAATACACTATGCTGCCAAAATAATCCCAACTGTTATCAGACAGAAAACGAGCACTTGTAGGCTACCGTAATATCGCCTACTTACTGTGCGGAACGCAATTTCTATGTGTACCTACTAGGAACATCATTGTCCGCTTTCGACGAAAGGCTATAAATACAGTACAATTTCTGGGACCAATATGCAGCGTGTGCTGCAATCGTTCCTAAGAAGAACGCTATTGCGTAAACAAAACCACGGAGGACATTGTAAGCGGCACCGACAAGCGTACATCAAGAAGATGTAGCCAGTTACAACTGGTGGTCCCCGATGATCTTTACATTCTGCGTACGGTTCATCTGTAAATAACAAAAATGATTTCTATATCAATGTTCGTTTCCTCAAAACGATGCGCTTTCATTTTCGTTGTGATCCACCAGTGTGATTTGGTTCCACCATCGCATTTAGTCCAGTGCAATTTACACGCGGAATTTTCCAGGACAATGCTGGTTTTCACAAAACAACAAACCTCAACCTGGACAACATTTTAGAATGAACTGTGCACACTGATTTCGTTGATGCAACAAGTTGCCTTCATCACAGCACCCATATATGGATGAAATGGTCGAATAAGATATGTTGACAAGAAGTGGGATGATACGGGTCAGTAACAAGGCCACAAAAATGAGAGGTTTCAAGAACATTGTTGTAAAACGTCACGTGTGAATACACAAGTAATCACTGTAAATGTGGAAGCACAGCTTGACGTGTCTCAGAACTTACGGAGAAACTTGCAGTAGTTTTTAAATCTGATTCTTTCCTAAGTGCAAATGGATGGATAATAAATGCATCATTTAGTATAGAATTGTCGTGCTAGGGAAATATCGTATTTTCACTTTTTCAATTTGCAGTCAACCCTGCATACTGGTCCGCAATTCGATCTTGCCTTTCAAACGATGGAACGTTTACCGGGCATTTTTTCCGCAGCCTGGCGTTATCGATCGTGGGCGGTGATGACTAGAGCATAGGGACGTTGGAGCTGTGAGGTCCGACCTGAAATGCGCGCACCCTTCCGTGCCAGCTGGTCAGCCTGTGGTTATGGTGGTGTATTGAAGTCAATATCCAACCTGACTTGGTTAAGGAACCTGTTTATTCTGGTAAGCCCTGTGGCGTTGACTACGGATGTTTCAAAATATGGTTCACAATTCACCGGCTCCCATTGGTTCTGTGCTTTACGTATCCCTTCTGTCAATCGCATTCTTGTAAATGCGAGAGTTTCGCCCAGTTGATTTAACTTTGATAACGGTTTTCGTTTAGCCAAGCCACACCAACCTTTGATCTTTCTGTTGCGCGCTTGTGTGTGTGAGTATGGGGCCTTTATGACTGGGGGTGATGCATTTCCGATGACAAGAGTGTTGGCGTGGTGTGGGCTGAATGTCATTGCCACTGGGTCTTATGCTGTGTACTACGCGGTATGAGAAGAGAGGACCGATGAAATATTTTGGCTCACTCTAGGTAAACGGATTATGGTGAACATCTTACTTTCGACACATTGTGGGCATTCCAAATTTTCAACTGAGTGGTTTCTGTGATAGAATGCGATTTGCCTGTTCTCGGTGTTCCCAGATTCGTTGGGCCATTCTGTGAGTCATTGCAATTTGCTTCATCCGAATCGGTTGAGTTAGACACTGACGTTTCGAATTCCTTAACTGCTCTGGAGACCGTTCCAAGCTGCAAGCCACGACGCAACGGTTTCTTGTGTCTTACTGTTGGCAATGGGGCGTTTGTGGGTCCATGTGAAACCTATGAGACAAACATCAAGCCATTTAAGAGGATAGTTTTCATAAATATGATCAACCGATGGAATTATTTTTCATCATGTAGAAGCAGGTTTTAGAAAGTTTTAGATCAGTCAGAAGTTCACCGTAACATTAGTTCTGCAAATCAGCTTAAGGCGAACGTTGTTTCCTTATGTGTCTCATTTTTTAGATTTATCGAACGACTGATACATAGATAACCGAATGTCTCCCGAATGCAAAATGTTCATAAGAATTACGTTACCAATCTGAGCAAACCTTTCAGATGATCATAGTTTTTTTAAAAAATACAGATAAACTCCTATTTGGGACAACATAGAACAGAAACAACTTCTCAGTGACCTAGAGTCAGGTAGCTAACCTTACTAACCGGACTGTATACTTACATTTTCGCATGGTTCTTTCGTGTACATGTCTCTGCGTGGAATCATGCCAAAGTAAGTTTCGTGTAAACTGGGCGTCACTTTATTCAGACTTACAGTTGACTCCACACAACGGATGCAATGGGAGTGTTTATTATTTTATGACGTTAGTTGTACCGAGTAAACTGAATGCTACGATTAGGTTCACTTTCTGGTTGAGTTTTCTAATTTAGAAGCCTATGAAATTTTTACTGTTAAATGGATCGTTTCAATTCTATTCATTTTTTCTAAATTGTTTTTTACCCATGATTGTTTCAAATTTAATCACAATCGGCCTGATAGTTTTCGCACTGTTGTAACACTAATCTGAATACAGCCTAGAATGCACAAGTCATCATTTTTCCCCACCGGTCCACAAACTACTCCAGGGTCTAGACCATTGTGCTACGTCACCCACTGGTGTGCCCATGAATTATATTACCCGAACTCTACTGCATTTAAGAAATCGGAAGTGGGCTTATCAGACGACCACAATTTAGTCTTATCGACTGAAACAGGCTTAAAATGATTCGACTGTCGATGCCAATCGATGACATGTAACTGCAAAGAAAGTTACATAGGCAGAACCGAGAGGTGTTTGATTTCCAGAATGAAGGAACATTTGCCTAAATGGGTGCAGAACTCGGTATTACCGAAGAACGGCAATGTTGTTGAAACACGCAAACAACCAGTGTCCGTAATCGCAAGACATCCTGACCACTGGTCACGTGATCTATCCGGCTTGTGCATTCAGAATCTTATTACGTCATCCCAGTTCAAGATTCTTGCGGTTTGCTGAGGCTGTTGCAATCAATCGACTGAAGCCGGCCCTGTGTGTTCAGAAACAATTGTTCGTGAACTTGACCCTGCCTTGGACTTAGTGACCTTTCCTAACACATCAATCGACTATCCACCCAATCCACCCCTAAAGTGTTCGATATAAAAGAAACCATTTCGTGTTATTGTAAATTTGGTACTGATGAGTCATTACGAAATGCTTGCATCTATCAGTTTTCGTGTTCTAACAGTGTTGTTCCAACTTCTGAAGGGAACGAACTGTTTTAAATTTAGTCAAGTTGGAAGATGAAATGGAACCATTACCACTAGTGAAAGAGGTATCTGACGTATTTTTGTATCTACCTTATGAGCACTCAAACACCGGTTTTCAATGCCTGTAGATCATCGGTTGATGCCACTCAAAAGTGTGTGCAATTCAATTATGCGCATGTTCAACGTACATGATTCTTATGACATTCTGTTGTATGTAAACGTTGACAAAATATGAAATAGTTTGCAAGGTATGTCGTCATTTATTGGTTGGGCCGAAACAGAGTCACAATGCTGGATGACGTGAAACTTCTATCTGTGTTTGACTCACTGGATAGTTATTACGAACGTGTCTCTGCAAGAGACAACTGACTATTTATGCGATTACATCGAACTTAACAACAAGCAGGTGGAGATCCCAAAAGATGAACTGAGAGAACTGTTGGTGCTTTGTATGTGTAACGTTCAGTTTCTGTTCGACAATGCAATCTACCGACAAAGAGATGGAGTGGCATTCGGCTCGCCTCTAGGTCGCTTGTTAGCTGGCGTTTTCATGAGCAAACTTGAGAATAACCAATTGAGTGCGGTCATTGAACAATTTGCACTTTATAAACGCTATGTTAATGATATTTTTTTTTACGTTGTCAACGAGTATTCTAACATGAATAGTGTTATGGTAGTTTTTAACTCAGCCCATAGCAGCATTAAATTCACCTAGGAGTCAGAAAACAATGGTCGAATAAATTTCTTGGATATTGGCATAGTAAGAAGAGAAGATGGTTCAATCCAACAGAATTATTACAGAAAACAAACTTGGAGTGGCCAGTACATTCACTTTGACAGTTTCGTTCCGCTAAATCAAAAGCGAAACCTCATACAATGTCTGACGGGTAAGGCTTTGAAGATCTGACTCTTGATACTCTACAAACTGAGCTAGATTTTCTACAAGAAGTGTTCATGCAGAATGGCCACCCAATGCGTTTCATTCAAAAGGAGATGCAGACGATAGAGTTGAAACTTAAGCCACCCTCTGTGAATAAGTAACTTGCGTTTATTAGTCTTCCTTTCAAGTGAGATCCTATGGCTGAAGTTATCTTAAGAAAGCTCAAGAAGTCAGTCGAAACAACCTACCTTGCCGCTCAATTGTGCGTGAGTTTCCGTTCAAAACGCGTTATCGTGTCACAACTCAAAGACAAACTTCCATGTTCTACAGCCAGTTGTTGTGTGTACTCATTTGTTTGCTCGTGTCGAGCACCTTACATTGGTCGTACTAAAAGGCGATTGTCTGACACAACGCGTGAAAATCATCCTGCATGGTTGAACAGTGGTGTGACTAAAACGGTTTCAAGCGCGATTGTTGCTTATTTGACTGACTCTAATAATTCTGCGCGTAAGAAGGACGCTTTTCAGATTGTTTACCGTGTTCCAAGAAATCGATCAAAATTGGTGAGATTTCGAATGTTGACCGTTACCGAAGCCATTAGTATCCGATTACGCAACCCCGACCTCTGTGCTCAGAATAAGTTCAAGCGGACACAACCTCCCCTGGTCCACAATCAATCAAGCCCATGATTTGGAACAGTGATTGCGTAACTAATAGCAAACACGCCATCCATAACTTCCATTGACCGTTTTTCCTACTCACCCCAGTTACTGTCTTCATGTTTATTGTGTTGTAATTCACCTAATGATCAAACAGAGAAAACAAGTCTTGTTCGCTACTTTGTCGTTCTTATGACTTTACTGGGTATTTTCGAACGAATGATTAAAGGCAGCTTATTCAGTCTGCTGTTAGCATTGTCTCTAGCTAAGTGCAGTATGATGATTACGTGCATTACGCGTCTGAACCGCTACGGAGCGTCCGTTGCACTCAACCAGATATCTCTTAAAATTAATGTGAGATTATTATTATTTTTTTACCAGACAGAAACAGATAGATTGAATGAATAACTAGGTAAATGAAAACAAGAACAATTAAGTAGACAAACTGAAATATCAGGCGGAGAGAAAGACCAAAAATTGCATTAGTATTGTCAGTTCATATAACTGGAGGCTGCCTACAATTCCTCATATAAACGCGATTCATTTATTCCTGTATAAAGCACAAATGTGCTGCAGACGTAAATGACAGAATGTGGAAAATATGTGACTCCTGTTGTTGTTGCACGATGACAAACATGGATAATACGTGTGTGTGTGTGTCACCATTGGACTGATGAATGGGTTACAAACGATGTAAAAGTGACAGATTTCTTTGTAGGAATCTATATCTATTTGATTTGAATATCACTCACAACTGATCGTAACCTTCACATCTTCACAGAGATTTTAGTGAGCCCTTTTCGCTTTTGTTATAGCTCGTCAGTAACGCATATTCTTGTAACGGCCTGGACTAGAAGTTCGGCCCACTTTCATGAATTAACCATGTTGTCCACGGTGACTTTGTCCTCGTATTAGGCATGACCGAACCAACACAGACAAATGTTCAGCCACATTCGCTTGTGACTAATGCCCAGGTTAACTTATTCACCTCGAAAAGAGATAATGGTTGTCCTGTTAATCCCCGTCAACGGCTCCATGACTCTGATTTTTCTCTAAGTTGAAATTACAGTAATCCGTAATCTGATCAATAGAAAAACTCGTCTGCAGTGCTTTCTCTCAGACGGGAGATGATTGATAAGTCCAGGACAGTGTGACAGTTTCAATCAGTTATGGGTGATGTTCACTTTATATAAACCGAAATTTCTTACTAGCCACTATACTTATTTCCTTTGGAGACTTTTTAGCTAGATTGTAAACAAGCGTTTTTCTTTCATTTCATATTAGACCTATTCCTCTTCTCTTCGGCCTTCAACAATTGGACCGAATGACATTTTATTTATACGGTTGAACACCTTATTGGCAGTGGGAGTGATTTTCTTCACCTTTTCATCGGTTTTACATTTGATCGATATGAGGCAAAGATGATGTAAGTTGTGTGCGGGAGAGGATGAAAGTGACAATATATTAGATATGAGGTATTCTATTGTTATCCAAAGTTGTTTTGAGAAGTAAACAACTATCTGGAAAACAATAGATTTATGGTGAGGATGTGAATCTGCATAAATCAACCGTGCGGGAGGGTAGTAACTAAGTTAGAGAAACCTACTTTTCTTGGAGGGGTGACAGAGTTGTGTCGCTTCATTAAAACAGTTTGGATAGTCTTTTGGAAAGCGTGACTTATCTGAATCACAGAAGTTAGTTTATTTGGTATGCTATTACTGAAGCAGACGGTTGAAACATTTATTAAGGTACATGAATAAGAGGGATATTTAACAGCTAGAACGGTACATTCGGATTTATATCGTTTTCCACAAGACTCTACGCGATCACCGTTAGATCAGGCAGTGGAATTCTGCCAAATGCACTGGGTCTCATGCGAATGAGCCTACTAGCAGGACGAGTGAAAACCCGTGGGATGAAATTGAAAAAAATGAACTGTGGGATAGTATTGAACGCCACTTATGTTGTCGAGGCTTTACGGAGCAAACTCTCATTACGAATAGACCGAAAGTTGCCAGAGCTAGTGGACAGATTTAGTTCCCCAGGA
The DNA here is from genome assembly GCA_014338405.1 of Paragonimus skrjabini miyazakii. NCBI lineage: Eukaryota > Metazoa > Platyhelminthes > Trematoda > Plagiorchiida > Troglotrematidae > Paragonimus > Paragonimus skrjabini miyazakii. The sequence goes on along the minus strand of JTDE01001605.1, from coordinate 100,496 downwards.
AAAGCTTATGTTTCCGGGAATACAGTAGATTTAATCGTAGCTAATACACATACGGAAGACAGTCAACCTAGACATCCAGAGACGAATTTATGATAACAGACCCTCCGAGAACAGACACCTTATGCTGTCTGGGAGGGGACACTGCTGTGACATTGGTAGTAAACCTTATATGTTTGGTTTCCAGCTGTGCTCATCCCTGTTAGATATGCGAGCCTTTCAATTCGCTAGCTGTATCAGAGAGGATGATAGTTGCAAAAAATGCATAGCTATTATCAATACCGTTGGTCTGCTGAGTATGTGGATAGAAAATGTTTGATAAGTAATAAACGTGCGATCCAAGATTTCTTTGGTCAGCTTCATCAGATTACTCCCATCAGAAGACCAGAAGTGAGGGTAGGCCTACTCTTCAGTAATATGTTGGTAGGAAGAGTTTACGGTGTTTATTTTGGGGTTACTGAAATGAAGATTTATGGAAGTGGTTGCAGCGAAGTCGTGTGTGAGTTACCGGCTACGGTATATCGTTAAACACAGATCACCGACAGTTCAACCCATTTGTTCATGCTCGGCTAGGCCACATGGCCAGCTTACGGTGCATTGTCAATTCTGTTCCACTGCCCTTGCCAGACCAAACCATGTGGTAATTCAGTGACTGATCTGTTAGACAGGATACACAGTACGTTTATGGACCACTTCCCACAACTCAGCTCTAAATATAATAGACAGTATGGTTATCTTCTCCTGTTTTACTTAAGAACAGCAGATGCTATTTTACCATTCTATTCTACTTTATGGTGCTCTTTACTCGAAACGCTGAATCAAAGTCCGCTTTTCTGTGTGTTGGCTAACGCTTAACAGGGCAGAAAGAAACCATGGCGTACAGCGGACTAACGGCACACCTGAAGTTATTGGAGTATATCCGAAAACACCAACGGTTTACTGGTTATCGCTGGAAAGTAAAAACCTTCTGGCTGTATTTAGGCGAAAAGTTATGCAATTCTTATTTTGGTAGGAATTCTCATCCATCGAATATTGGATTCAAGGTTTTATGAAGCATTACCCCTACAACGTTTTAAAATATGTATTTCGTTTACAAATGGGTAGCTTAGGGGATGCTGTTCAGAATCAGTTATCATTTCTTGGTTAATTAAAGTATAAGCCGCATTCCGCCTGATTTACTAACACATGTGCTTCATGAGAATAAATTACCAATCATAAAGCTCAACTGCGTGGTTAGTGGTGCAGTTCGCATATAGACTACTGACTGTGTCGCTAATGTAACACGCTATGAATTGGGTAGTGATCTGTATGATTTCCTAGATATCTCTAGTGACACACTTTATTGTGATCAGGTAGCAATAATAGATCACTCCACCTTGATTTTTATCATAACGGCTCGGTGAGAAATTGAATAACATCTCATCATACATGAACCATCCATGATGTCCGAAAGCCAGTCACGTGCTATCCGGCTGACATGGGCGGATCACCCCAAAGTTATTTTGGAAGTTAAGAAAATTCTGGTCTTTGTTACAAAGAACATTTTAACTCATATTTCCTTGTAAAATTAGTTGAACTACCCATTGCACTGCTCCAGCGTTAGTTGCATTGTGGCGTGAGGGATGCGGCTTTTTCAAAGTTCATCACCCTAAGAATACAACGTAGATGATATTTTTATGGCAGAAATATTTGTGCTGATGTAACAGAAGTGGTCTTTGGTGATTTAACTGAAGTAATGAGTTCGGTGCCCGCGATTGAATGATTCAACACTGAAGAAGCCTGACACCCTTCTGTTCATTTTCTATGCCAGTACAGGTAGTCGAAGCTGCATCTGTCGTGGAAGACTCATGGGCTATGGACACAAAAATGTGCGGATTAGATGAAAAGTCAGATGAACTCAGTGTCTTCAGGATTCACAACACACAAGATGCGTCATTCGTCACATGGTTTGCGTGCGTGTGTGTGACCTTTTCAGCTACCTCGATGTGGTGGTCAGGCTTGTGATCTGTTTTGATCTGGCACGCTATGCTGATTAGGACTTCGGTACTTGACGGTTCATTCATGTCAGATTGGGGTGGAGCCAGACTAAAGGCAGTTACGGTGGTTGTGGATGGTGCTGGTACTTTGGGTTTTGGTTCGACTTGATGTATGTTCTTGCCTGGTCAGGTTTTGAGCGTGTGACTTGTTTGTCTGTGCAGTAGTACTGGTCTTACGTGAATGTGTTAAATTTATGAATGCGTGGCACTTTAGCGTAGCTATTACAATTTGGTCGTTGCTGGTGGTCGATGTTGTCGTGATTGTGTGTGTTTGAGTGTTTATCACCCCATGACCTTTTCTGCTACCTTGGCGTGGTGGTCAGGCTTGTGTGCTGTTTTGATCCGGAGGGCTGTGCTGACTGCGACCTCGGTCGTTGCAGGTTCAACCATGTCAGATTGGCCAAAGGGGAGCAGCCAGACAAAAGGCAGATGCGTCCGTTGTTAGGTGTTCGTTGTGTATGGTGTCATTCTGTTGCGTTTCGGTTCGGTTTATTTTTTGCTTGATCTGATTCTCTGTATGTGACTGGTTTGTCTGTGCAGCTCAGCAGACTGATGCCCCGATAGCTGTCGAGGCATTGCTTGCTACCTT
>JTDE01001605.1:84733-94884 GCA_014338405.1 Paragonimus skrjabini miyazakii | reverse complement strand
GGTGGTCGGACATGGTTCAGAACACTGAAGTACTGCGGCGAGCGGACATGAACGGGATGGAAGCCTTGCTGATGTTGAATCAGCTTCATTGGCTAGAATGAGAGATGACCGTATTCCGAAGCAGCTGTTGTACGGGCAGGTGGAATCAGGTAAGCGAAATCCTGATGATCGAAGAACGAGATGTCAGGATGTTAGTCAGGTAAGTCTTTCGCATTTTAACGCTGATTTTCTATGTTGGGAAGGCTTGACGTTGAACCGTACGGCCCGGTGGAATACAATCTGCATGGGCGTCTGCGAGTTCTGCGAGCAGCCATTGCGCGGCCGAGAACACAGCGTGCGGTACGCAAGGGAACCATCGGTGCCATGGGTCGTGATGATATGACTATATAGCGTTGTGATGTGTGCGGCTGTGAATGTGTCAGCCGCCTCGGATTGGTGGGTCACCAACTTATTCATAGTAAACCGTCGATAGAGAGACAATGAGTACGTTATGGTCAAGTAGGTTATATCAATTACGTCCATGTTATCTTCTTCCTGTTTGCGTCGACCAACGACCACCGTCGTTTGGCAACTCATCCGCTCCCCTTTGCAGTAACCTGGATATCTGTAGCACTACATCTATCTTCTTCAGTTTGGTTGGTGTAGTGTACAGTGAATGTTTTCTTCTGTTTTCTTCAAGTACAACCTTAAGTTTCGTTTTTCCTCCATATCCTCTGTAGAGTGCACTAGCGTGTATCTGTATATTGGTTCACTTCTTGCAATAAATTTACAATATTTTTCCCACCAATATAGATCTAACCATTGTAGACTCTGTATATTTTGCGAGGGATGTAGCTTTCAGTTACGTGGTCACCAATCAATGGGCTAGACTGAATTGGCCGACTAGACACAAAACCTTCACTCACATACCTGGTATTATTCCTTGAGTTTTACACTAGATACGGTGGTGTGTGAGTGAAACCGGAAGCGGTGCAGCGCAAGTCACATATGGTAAATGCTATGCGCAGCCGTCCTTTGTGTTCGGTCACTATGACAGGCTAATCCGGAACGGATGCCGCCAATCGAAGTATATCCGACACCACTATAGCTAGTAATAAGCCCACTTAACAGGCGATGTATGTTGAAGTCGAACAAGACAGTGAATGTGTGAGTGCCCCAGAGTGCCATATAATTGAGCGACACAGAATTTGCCTCCTGCGTATTTATCCTACTGTATGTAAGTTACAAAGTAAATACGTATTTTAAGATAGTTGAAGAATAAACGCATAAAACGCTTGTCTCATTCATCCATTCCGGGAAGTTTCGGATGTTTTAGAACTACTTAATCCGTTTGACACCCCATTGAAATTTATTCAATAGCATATATTTTTGTGCACTCGGTCAACATTGACTTTTTATTCTAAGAAGTCTTGCGCCTTTATTCTTTAGTACTAGCTTATAAAAAACTGATCATGACAACTATTGGGTCTAAATCTTTCAGGTGACGCACAAAAGAAAATTAATCAAGGTTTACCGTAAGAAAGTGTGTGTGAATGGTTGTCAGGGGAGAGGCATACATTGAAATTTTACTTCATAGGGCTTACACTTGTCAATTAAAAAAGATCAAACAAAGTTTACTGTGATCTGGTCAACATGAATTATTTTTCTGCTTTATTCGTTAGAAGCACAACGCTTGTAATTTCGACCCTATTCACAGATCATTCAGCGTGGATGTTCTCCAATCCGACTGTCAGTACGTTAGATATGCAAATCAACCGTCTTAAGGGCGCCTCAGTTTGACATTACAATTTAGACTTCATTTAATTGATTCTAGGCTAATACTGTTGTCAAGGCTCAGGACATCAGTGTACAATCCTCTACTCCTCTGATCGCTGCGAAGTATGGACCCGGATGCAAAACCCAGAGTCCAAACTACAGGAGTAGCACTCGTAAACAGGCTTACAAACAACCAAACTATTTGGCACGATGATTTCAAGTCAGGTCGCTCAGCCCTTTTGTCCCAGTGTTTGTACCACGGCAGTCCACTGGCAGTAACACCTGGCTGCCGACATTTATCCTTGTAACCGTCTCAGTGTTTGAAAAGCAGGAGTGGACTAGGAAGCAGTATGCATCGATGAGTGCAAATGGACAAAGTAGAGATACGATATTCCCCTAACGGATTGTGGCATCACAAGAATTTTTCCATAAACAGAGGTTAACAAAAAGAGGTTTTACCTGTAACGTTTTCAGCAAAAGATATAAACTCGATAACCCCTGATTCAACAAGCCCTGCAAGTACTATCAGCTCTCGGCTATTTGGATGTCGGGTTGGAGCAAATTGATGTGTCAAAGATTGTGGTTTTTGCAAAAGTCCATTCAGACATAACACTGCTTCGTCAGCAAATACTGTCGAATATATATCCACCTGCGACCAATAACATATGCAAATGACTGACGTCTGTCTGCATCCGACATTCGAATTGCTACATTCCTAAGCGTACTTACGGACGTTCTTTTGGGGACCGTTTTTAAACGTCTCAGAGCGTCACTGGCATAACAACTGACCACTTCTCTACAGGTCATGAATACTGGTGGTTTCAACAAACTTTCTCATCAATCTTCGAACTAATTTACAGGTAACCGATCACGCACTCACATGCTTGCATTAAACTTGCTAGTGGCTTTCAGCACATTTTGTCCACAGGCCGTATAAATAAACGACCAGTTCAGCTATCAGATTACGTACACTTTTTATTACTTGTGTCCCAGAAGTGTGATGTGGTTCCAGTATGATAGTTTGTGCAGACCAATTTGTGTGCGACTGGTGTCCGGCAGACTGAAATGAGAAACATCTGACCCAACACAACCCAACATATGGAGAGTCAGACGGACTGACACAAAAAGGGACTGAATTAGTCATCCCAGGACCCACAAATTGGACCTGTCTTTGGTGAAATAGAAGTATCGATTCTAAACTGCCATCAAAACCATACACGCATAAAATCTGTACAGTTCTAGAGAACTCCGTTTGCGAGAAAACACGATACTTGTAATGAGACCGTTGTGCCCCTTACCTCGTCCCACCCTGTTCAATCAGTACTCACATGTATCAGTAGGTTTTTCAGCAGGAGGCAAGTTGTCAGAGAACAACAAATACTGATCTCGTTGATGCAACAAATTTTCTTCATCACAGAAAACACATATGGATAAAATGGTCAAATAAGAGATGTTGACGTGATGTGAAATGGCACGGATCAATAAAAAGGCAAATTGAGAGGAGTAATGTGTCGCTTAGGGTTTCTAGAACACTGTTATAAAACCACGCGTCAGAGTGCATAGTTAATCGCGGTTAATGTGGAGGCACATTCTGCGTGTTCCACATCCGCCGGAAAAATTGCTAGATTTCGATCAGTCTTCCAGCTGTTTGTAAATGGACGGATATAAAATGGAAAGAATTAATCCGTTCGGTAAATAACGTATATCCACTTTATCCTTTTGTAGTCAACGCTGCATGCAGATTCGCAATCCGGTCTTGCCTTTCAAACGATGAGAGGTTAACGGAGCATTTTTTTCAGCAGCCAGGTTTTATCGATCGTGGACCGTGGTGGCCAGAACACTGGGAAGTTAGAGTCGTACGACTGGACCTGAAATACTCGCACTCCTCCGTGCCATGTGGTTTGACTATGGTTATGGTGGTATGTCGAGGCCTATCGCCAACCTGACTCGATTAGGGGTCCTGCTTATTTGGATATGCCTTTTGGTCTGGACTCTGAATTTTTCATCCGGTCCACCCTTCGACGGCCTTCAGCACGTTAATCCGTATGTGGCTTCAGTATATGTGTGTCAGTGATGTTAGATCACAGTGCTTTACTACTGTTGTCTGCACACTGGGTGAAGTTTAACGCTTATTCTTAACCTTTCCGTTGTGAATTGTGAGTGTGATAGGAATGAACTTCACATACGTAGAGGCGTACCAGTTCACCCAGTCGCCCAGATTATCGCCGTGACATTGCACAAACAATTATTTTCTAAAACATATCGAAGGCATAACGTTTCATAAAGACTGCTTGTCAAGTGAAAACGGTCGACTATCTTTACAATGTACCGGCGTCTCGTTCCGCGGCCTGCAATGAAAACATCACATTTGTCACTCTGAGGTTGAATGGCTAGCAATCAGACGACGGTGACCTACTTGTAAAGCGGTGAGCAAATTGTTTGAAACGTACCCTCACAATTCAGGTTGAAAGGTGTAAGAGTAAGCGGTAGACTTCGTCTGACCGACTTGATAGCCTTATGGCCGGGCGTTGTGACGTCTTCATTGTAATCAAGCTAAAACCACAAACACAAACTAAACTACGTGCATCAGCGCTAGTCCGGAGACCTGAATTCAGGGTTTACACTTGACCACCTTTATGCAGAAATGATAGATAACCTTCTTAAACTCATTCTGAAGAAATAGCAGTTAACTATGACTGCTGAGTCAGCAATTTGGGAGACAGAAATATCTTTCTCGTTGGCAACTAGAATGATTATATCAGTCTTATTGCTGGAGCATCAAATTACTCAATTAATAAGCAACATATATTTCGGCCTGGGTCTATTATTTTAGCTTTAAAATGTTGAGCTAAGTGCACATAGTCATCCTATAATTCACTAGTAGCAGTATGCTGATCTGCCGCATGCACAAGAAGTCACACTCCTGACTGTTCATGTTCCCATATCCTCATTGCAATACATTGACAGTCCAATATTGTCACCAAAGTTTGCTGATTTTCCGTTGATAAAAGTGCATGTTAGTTGACGCACCTTTTCATTGGGTCTATCAGAAGTAAAAAACTACGCACTAAACCTTCAGTACCAAAGGGTATATTGTCATAGCAAGTGAAAGGTGTCGTAAACTATCATAAATATTCGAACTATTGATAGACGTAAATATTTACCAGAAACCTCACCAAAGAAGCTGAAACGGCTGACGAGGATGCTGTGCTCTTCGAGCAAACCAACTAGACCTTGAACTTGTCAAGGAAACGGAAGTTTTGCACTATCTTGCCGCATATATTATCCGTTACGTAGACTAATTATCAAGATGATTACGCCATTTTCTACTGCATTTGTTAACTCAGATATAGCTGTAGCGTATATCACTTTGAAAAGACAAAAAGAATTCGACCAGCCGAACTGCAAAACGTTTATACAATTGGACAGGTGAACACAGTTCTGATCATTAAAAGCAAATCTTCGCTCATGGCCAATTACCCATTTCATCGACTGCACCTTGTTTAAACCAAAGGGCACACGGTATTGATCCACCTAATTTTTTCAAGTCTTTATTATTCATTCTGAGTCAATATATTTTGAAGCTGATCTAAGTTTCTATCAGTGTGTTCTAAAACGTATTCTGTTTGTTTGAAACGACTTACATTAATGCCTTATAAGTTGATTCTACGTTTGTGGATAACAGACCATGAGTACAGGGTTCAGGTTCGTTGTGGTCTGATACAAATAATCATATGTTGAACGTACACACATTGCTTTGTAATGCTAGATACTACGAGAACATATCGGGGTTTAGACGGTTTGTAAACGCCTCCCAATGTAATGAGGTGGATAAGCTGAAAGCTAATCAAAAGTATGGTGTTAGCGAAATGAAAGCATGTGATTCTGCATCATTTCACAAAACCGCGCGAATGATGTGCTATACACACTTGTAGTGTACCTCTGAGGTAGGTTGTACCTTGTCCTTTTTTAAGTTAATGAATTTCAAAATGTTAGAAACTGGATTTCACCGGAAATAAGACAATTACGAAGCATTTGCAATCATCACCCTACGTTTTCAGTAAATTTGGGTCACGCTATTTAGCTTTATACATCACATAGACTGCTGTCTACCACGTGCATGCTTCGACTATTCGTAAAGTTTGAAACATTCAGTCCCTTTGACCTATTTGAGTAGAATAGTCAGAAGATACAAATGACGATATAAATTCATTTCGCTTCATCCTTTGCAAGGCACTTATCGACTACAGGTCATAAGATCAGTATCGTATCTTCATCTGAGGTCGTGATGAACGCACACAGCCCACAAATTCTCAAGTTCACCGCAGTCTTGTTGAATAGCCATCGACAATTTTTTCTATACTCACAAAAACAGACTATTTATCATTGCCTGCTATAGGTTTAGTCGTGATTACCAATCACAATCCAGCCAGATTTGTACTTCTAGTCATTTCGTTTAAGTTTTGTTGTTTTTGTTTTCATGCTAGCCACACGTTGACGACTGACGAGAGTGCGCAAAATGAATTCATATCGTAATTCGTATCTTCTGACTATTCTATTCAAATGTTCATAGAGTACAAATAACTGGCTTGTTAACCTCCAATAAGAGCAACCGTAAAGGTGTTCTAACATGGACACAGTGTCTCTGTAACACAGACAAACTTTGTCTACCTCAGCACTTCATGAATTCCCTGAAACACTCACTTCTGTGGTTGTCATTTCCTTTGGCTTTACTATATGGTTCATCCGACTCTGACCAGATTTGCTGCCTACATCCGAACCTCCGCTTGATTGTGAGGGTGAATGTGTGGGTGTCGTAGCGGCTGCAAAAGCTGCACCCAAACGACCAATCAGTCGGTTACTAAAGTTGCTTCGCCAGCCTCCGGAATGTCCTTTATTATTTGAAGCAGCTGGTTGTGATTGTTTTGTAGGTGCATCCGACGTCGTGTGCGTTTGCGCTGAAGGCAATTGTGCTTCTAGACGTGATATTTCTTTATCGTTTTCTCCGTTCTGTTCAGCAATGGGCAGCGATCGTGATGCTGGCTGTTCACCTAGCACGAGAAGAAACAGTGCGCTTTAGAAACTTGAAACACTGGGTTCCCTTTAATAACTTCACCAATGCAGTAAGAAGACATATGTTGCGATATGTTAACATTTGTTAACATTAACGTGTACCTGCAAGTGGTAATGAGTGCTTGCATATTTGATATAATGTGTTAGGCTTTTACTGTCTTTCAATAAAAGTGTCGTTGTTTCACAAGAGTTGCACGTGTTTAGCACCAAAAAATAATTCATGGTTTCATAGAAAGAAAAACTAAGCGAAGAAGAAACCTCTCAGTTCTGCTGTACAAACCTACTGTGGAATTTGACGGTAATGTTCAGAAACGGTCTACTGGAATAGCTATGGGACTCAGAAGAAGCCGTTATCCAAGGAAGTTTAAGACATTAAGTGATTTTTCTGTTTTAGAGACAACTTAGTGTAGACGAATCCCCAGAACACCTTCTTATCTGTCAACGGATCTTCCATCCTAGTGGGTACAAAATTTCACGAAGTACTTCTCTAAAACCTAAATAAGAAATAAACATAATCTCTTAGCAGTTTGTAACTGCTGATATTGAAAGAATCCTTTACTATATGGTCAAAGCAGGATCTGTTAGGTACTAAGTGGTGAGGATGAACGACCAAACTATACTACTCATGGGTAGCCAGACGGAGACGCATTTAGGTATTGAAGCAACGGGGAAATGTACAGCAAGAAAGGTCAGAGTACAGTCGGAGAAGAAATGGTACTTCCCACACAGAAACTTTTCGATTACAACTGTGCCGTCCTGGGTTTAGTGTATCGACTTTCGAAGTTCAATCGTGTGAAAATATTCTACCTCTCCTGTTTCTGACCGTTAATCCGACCTTGACCCAGATCTCTTCGTTTTATCACGTCAGTCAGATAGTTGTGCGAATAGCCAGTTGCCAGTTATTGTACTTTGCTTGAGTGGTGCGTTCATCACGTTTTTTAAATACGGCTCGTTCCCATGGTTTTTGAATCTGTTGACTGCTCGGAAGTGCTGTGCTAGGTATGTATGGCATATTATGTGATTATAGTTCATCTTTAGCTTGTTCGGCACCAAATTGTGATTTATTTCCCTAAAACGATCCGTCGATGAAAACTGTTGAGACTATCTCGTTATTCTGTTCGACAATTCGTTCAGTAGTACCGTGGCATTGTGATCCAATATGTCGGGGAAGAACCCAATTTCCCGAAAATACCTTTTGATTTGCCTTTGGAAAGACTTATCTCATTCTGTTCGAAGCGACCTTCATAACCGGTGCGGTCGTGTGCCACTTCGCCCATCACGAGTGTTCTCAACCTTTGTGCCAATTTCTGGCGCCCCGCCCACACGCTCGTCCTTTAATTGGGGCATCACTGTACTGTTAAGATCTGTGTTTGGTCCACCTTCTGACCATGTCTCCTGATTGGTTACAAACCCTTTGACTATAATCTAGTTTGTGACCTTGTTGTCTTCGGATTGATTGGCATGAAAAGAGCTCTTTGTTCATGCGTTAGCCTTGGGTGGTTGGGTTGTTCGGGGAGATAGGAAATAGTCGTGCATAGTCCGTAGTTAGTTGTTCATTACTGTTGACTGTCGTTCCGTTATCTACCGTTTCATTAACCGTTATTCTGTTGTCTGTTTACGCGCTCGTAGGCCGTAGATCCAGCTACAACACAACCTTGTTTTGATTACTTGGGATCGTTCGTTTATCACTGCACATTGCTCAAAGTCTTTGCGGGAGACCGTACAATTATCACTGTGTACAAATGCATGTTTGTGTTTTAGGTGTTGTTGAAGCATTCACCACCTGTGTTGGTTTTCCGAATAAACAAACTGTCATTCGCGTTGTTGGCTCACGACTGTTAGTGCCCTGGCCACTATTGAGTGTGAGGATCATATGGCCGCAGCCGTTTGACAACGGGGAAGTTCGGAGCTTCGTGAAGCATTTCAAGATCAAGGGTGAGGTGATGGTAGTCAGCTATGAACAGGCGATGCCGGCGACCTTGCGGATATTTCTCAAAGGTAGGCCAAAAACCTCCAGAGAAGTTAAAGTGTGCCGCCACGGCGAAGGTGCTGATTGCCAGATTCGTTAGGACTGCCCACTGCCAGTAGGTAACGTGATAGTTTAAGAGCTTCCAACGCGGCCACGGCGGTGACGTCCCCGTTTACACCGTCTCAGTGCGAGCGACGTTGCCATGATATGTGCTGGGGTTGTGCAGGAGTACAGGAAGACGCGTGTTCATCGATCAGTTCTTTGTGGGACTGTCACTAGCAGTCCGGAAATAGCTCAATATTGTCTTCATCGTCAGTCTGAGGAATTTAGAAGAGTTGGACAAATCTGCCTGTCATTTACTGACAGAATACTCGCCGACGACCAGCGAGAATGGAGAAAATGGATCAAGTGAACTGAATAAACTTGAAATCGTAATGAAAAGGTAGGCTTAGGAAGTGAAGCCTTTGACTGTAAGGTAGACGGAGGACTATCGTAACAACGTGTGTTGTAGATGCGGAGGATTTCGACATTAGCAGTGATTTTGTTTGTTGGGAAAGTAAAAGCGGTACGGGAGTAAGTGTCTCAATGACTGCAGTTTTAGTATGGGGAGAAATATCGTAACAATAGCGATCAACTAAACCGCAGTTTAAGCTACAGTAGGAATCACCTGGGGCCAGTAATACCGTCTGACTGACACATGATTGGCGACTTCATTATTTGGACAAGGGAAAGAAGATGCTACAGCTATGCGCAATAGTCGTTCGAACTCTGAAAGTTAATGGCTTGACAGAGTATGATGTTCAAGTCGGTGATCATGTGGTCAGACAATCGGTCGTCATATCTCCCGACGCGCGTCAGGCTATGCTAGGAGCTGATTTTCTCAACCGTGCTGAGATCATGACTTATCTGAAACATGGTAGGCTCGTGACGAAATTTGGTGTGGTTCCACTAATCAGAAAGCACAAAGCACAATTTTAGCAAACTGAACCGTGCACTCATAAATTGACTGTAAATTGTGTTTGCTGACTACTGAGTAACCCAGTACGCAAATTCCGAGAATTATTCACTGCGAACCTTGGCATGTAAGGCTACTGTGACTGGATTGAACATGAAATCCCCATTGAGCCAAAGCGATTTCAATCTACCAACCACAGGCGAACTTTAGTGCATTTGCATTGGGAAGTTGCCGTGCAAGTAAACGGCATGCTGAAGGAAGCAATCACAGAGGGGCTGAATAGCTCCTTCAATTCCTCGTCTTGTTGGTGAAGAAGCCCGGTGGAACAGCCTCATCTGGTGCCGACTTCTCAGGTCTGAGCAAGATAACGACGAATAAAGTCGTGGCCATCCCATCTGT
>JTDE01001605.1:18205-84633 GCA_014338405.1 Paragonimus skrjabini miyazakii | reverse complement strand
CGTCAAGACATCCGCAGTGTTGGACTTGTGGTCAAGTTGTTGGCGAGTACCAATCAAATAATCGGATCGAAGTAAGACAATCTTGAATGTTGGAGAAAAACAGTGTCGGTTTGAACGTAAACCGTTTGGATTGTTGGTTACCTCTTTTACACTCACAGACTACTGTTATCTGTCAATTCGGTGCCGTCATTTTCAGCCTCAACTAGTCAGAACATTCTACGCATGTTTCAGCTGTGTTGAAGAGGATTGAACAACCCGGCCTATGGATCAGTGGTCTAAAGTATTAACTGACGAAACGAACAATGGTATTACTCGGTCACGTGGTTTATTATGGCGAAGTTCAGCCAATGTCCAGAAAACTGATAACAACTGAAGCTACTCCGGTGCCAAATCACAGGAGACATTGCGTCAGTTTATTGGGCTTGTTAATTTCTGTAGCCGCTGTCACGAAAACTGCGATGACCTCGTGAGCCCGTTGAAGAATTTCTTGTTTCACTGGTCAGATAATTCTGACCAAGCCTTTATCAGCATCAAGCAGCTGACGAAGAAAGGACAGCTTACCCTGAGATTGTCAGTAACCAGATAAACTTTCACCGTTTCGACAGATGTAGGTGACATGAGGATCGGAGCCCTACTGAAGCAGGAATACGGCGTTGATGAATATGCTATTCCAGTATCATCGCCTGTTGCAGGAGAGTGTTGAATGACAGAGAAAATGTTTGGCGATAGTATGTAGATTGGAAAAGTGAGGCCATATTTGCTTGACTAACACGTCGAGACCGACCACAAACCGTCGGTGTGGATTACATGATCAGTGAAGGATCCTCGGAAACAGACAACTTGCTGGGCAACACACACGTGCGGTCCGCGAGGACGTGATCGGAGTTGGCAATATTGATCTACAGAAGGCTCCTAGAAAATTGTACTTAGCACAGAGGATGAATAAGGCGATCCGGGGAGTGACTGACCAACTTTCATCTGGTGGATATCCCCTGAAAAGCGAGGGACATCTGGAAATGAGAGCGTTCATAGTGTACTGGTCAGACATGCGCCAACTGCTGGTTGGAATATGCGTGCGGGTAATATTGGCGGATACGAAAGCGACATTTGTGAAGTGGTGTCATCAGCTGGGTCATATGAGATGTCATCTGACTTAGGACCTGTTGGAACAAAGGGTTTACTGGCCGGGAATAGAAGATGTGGGTTATTACATACTGGTATGATAACAGTGTTGGTAATTAATGAGGACTAATCACTCGAGTCAACAGCCCACTTAGTCAATCTTAGTTAGTGATATTGTGGTAGTTTATCAAACCGGAGTTGAGAGTATTGAAATACTCAGCGGAATACCTCAACGCGGGAGGAGGTACGTCCAAAATCCCACAATGAGCAGATTGGGGACAGCATGGGCGACCGGATGAGTTATCGCTCAATTGGATCGGACCAACGGACGAGACAAAGCAGGCATAATAGGATGGACGACCAGATCAGGGGTGAGATTATTCCAACACTCGGGGGAAATATCTCGACGCGGACGTAGACTACGGTCAAAGTCTACAACAGATAGATTGTAGACAACCCGAGCCACCGGATGAGCCCTCGTTCAACGAGATCGAACCAACGGACGAGGAATGGCAGGCGGAAAACTGCCCGATAGAAGGCGTCGATCAAACAAGTAAACCGGGAAGAAGTGCACAAGACGTGTGGGCAGAAACCGGGTGTGTGTTATGGATTGGAATTCTCACTCATAAACGCGAGCGGAAGCAAGTTGGACAATAAAAACTGTGTTTTGTTGGACGCATTTTCGCTACAATATTGGTAAATTATGGTCAGTGGGCGTGATGGGCCACTACCCACTAACCACTTGTGGGATTCAATACGCTGTCTTGATTACGGACCACTCCGAAAAATGGATCGAAGAACGTTGATCCAACCATTTCATTATCTGTATCCGGAGATGTCCTTATTTTACAGTGCGTACTCAGGCTATCACGAGTAAGAGGTTCACTACAAGCCCCTATTTATCAACCACTTGCGAAGTTCGGTGCATGGTCTTCAGTACGGACCATTCCGAAAAGTGGATCGAAGAAGCCGTCTCACTCGATCAGCGTACGGACATTGTATGCAGAGCTGTAATGAAACACATCGTTGCAGATCATGAAATACCAAGATGCCTACTGACCGACCAAGGTGTTCGCTTTAGAATTAAATTCCAGAACTGTTTGGAGCGTTTTTGAATCAGAAATGTTTCCACATCACACCACTTCCAAGCAAACAGATTGACGGAAATGAGGAACCTGGGAATTGATGTTACAATTGAGTCTGCTGGTTTATAGCTCTTCGACGTAAAGCACAGTAGAGAAATCACCGTTCGAGCAGACATGTTGATGAATGACAATTATTCCAATTGATCGCAATGTTGATTTTTGAGAATATTAATCGAATCATGCGCGCAAGTTATCAGTATCTGGAGGGTTGGTTATCTAGTGTCTGGTTGTTGCAGATGAGATCGGTAAGGTGTACTCAGCCGCAAGACTATCTGGTCGATGTACTGTATTCACTCTCTGTTTGAAGGTTAAGTACAGAGACAGACGGAGTGTGGGTGAGACAAAGCACGTTTCAAGGATGTTCCTGGAGAGGTGGGGTGGGGGGTAGCACTGTATGCAGTAGTGAAACTTTGCGATCCTGTATTTTTGATCAACGCATGGGACACATCAGCACTGGGGTCTCAGAAACCATCTGTTGATTCTATCCAGAATCAAACTGTGTTGTATTCGGATTATCCCAATTAAAATTGGGAGTTGGATGGCGAAAAGGAGCTTAGGGGAACGAACCACCTAGCCTCCATACAGCGCTCAGCGACGCAACCGTCCAGCCACCCGTCCACGACCAGTGGTGTGCACAATGCCAATCCTAACTGCTCCTCATACCTATCCCCACTGGTCAAACTATCGTACTGTAGGTCTTATTTATATATCCCCATGTATTGATTACATTAAATACTGGTTGAACATTTTTTACATTATTACACGTAATCCACTCTACATCGACAACACGAACTCACAGTTGAACTCGCCCTTTGTTTATTTTGTACCACCGCATTGGATTGTTTACACGAACGTATTATTGTTTGATATTTACTGACGGTTAAATTTCATGCACAGAGTTCATTTGGTTGTAACTTGTATAATTTGCTTACCGTTGCTTATTCATGTACAGAACCAGTTTTAGCCGACTAAACCTTCAGTATTCCGTCTTGTTCTGCCCTGAATCAAGAGGTTTAAAGCTGCCCCGATAGACTGCGTAAAGCCGTGAATCATGACAGATTCTATACCATCTATGCGAATGGTATGACATTCCGGTCATAAAAGAATTCGCACGGAGTATTTCCACATCTGCCATGTCGGTACACAGATCGTTAAGAGAACGAAGAGAGTGTAAATCACTTTTACTGTAGCTGAAACAACCTTTGCGGGGATAAGTGTGTATTGAAGATAAACGAACGCATTATGCGAAAGCACGTATTTTATCGTTGAAGTAATCCAAAAGAATTAGGTTGGAGTGCACCCCGTCAATAAGTGGTATTTTCCACACGTTAGCTTGTCAATGGTAAGCGTGCCGTCCCCGGATTATTGTTATGTGAAAATGAGTGTTTGTGTCAAAGTTGGTGAGAGTTGTTCAAAATCCACCATCAGCCGAATGAGTCATCACTCAACGCACAGAACCAGGCAGAAGTACGTACGACGTTTAGATGGGAACCTTGCTGTGTTATGGACTGGAAACCCGGTTCATAAGTATAAGCGAGTGCGTGTATGGACACGTGCAAATTGGGCAATAAAGACCTTGTTATATATTGTACGACTTCTCGCTACAGTGGTAAACATATCGAAATTAACCCGCATTTGTAATGAGATAAACAATTGTGTAGGCCTTTTTCGAATGGAGTTGACACAAATCAGATCTACGTTATCGTTATTATTTAGTATAGGCACAGACATGAATGTTGAAGCGATTGTTGTATGTAAGTAGCATTTTGCGATTTTTCAAATCCTATACTACAAAAAGTGATGAAACCACCACTCAGTATGCTGTCTGAGATCGTGACCTCAACTTGACTGACGAGTGTTGGTCAAGGGTCTATCCACTGACGGTAACGCGATAATCACTCATCTCTCTGTCTAACTGTTATTCTTGAAAAACAATACAACAGCTTTAGAGTCAGAATCTAGCAATCGACATGTAAAATGAGTTGAGGTTAACTGATATAAGGTCACAGGGTAGCAGTCGACCTGGTGCTCTCACAAACATAGACATCCGAGTTTAACTTTCAGTCCCGACCTTGGATGGTGGCCGTCAGTTGAATCTAGTGTTCAGTAGCTTTTATGAACTTTGCGAGAATATGCTCACCAAAGTGACATCCCTTGTCTTTGACCGTACAACCATTTCAATAGCTACGCATCGTTTTTGGCAGAATGTTTTAGTAAATTTCGTTTGCAGTAGTATATTACACTCACCCAGCATATGCTGGTCGCAGTCATTTGTTAATAAGTTCTGATCGACGTAAGATCGAATTATTGTACATCCGAGACAAGGAAAAGCCTTTTAGGGTTATGATACGGGTTTGTGGTGCTACTTCTGAGATCTCGAGCACGTATAGTCGAATCAAAATTTACGCAATCAGTTTGCTGTCAAGTGGAGGTTCTGTCATCAACGTTTGTATCGTGGTCCAAAGCCATTGCACAAAATCAAACGTTGGTCAGCAAATGGATCTTTTGATAGTATTTTTGTGCTCAGAACTCAGCATACACTGCTTCAGAGATATCGGATCTGGTTGCCCAAACAGTCTACATTGAGAACTCCGTCGACAGAGAGTCAAAGTTGATTGGAACAAGCCGTCTTTCTGGCAATGTTCAGGCACGACCAACTTATACATGAAGTTCCTGCTTATCTTCGTCACTGGAGAGATCCATTTGCGTATTAGCAAATGTTCACACCAGAACTGTAGATTATCACTTGGAAAATGTGAGTCAAGGGTGAAAATGAAGGTACAAGGGATACACTTATGACTACTGCTACTGACGCAAAGCTAAACTAATTAATTAGTCTTTCTGACCATACAGAGTTGGACACTATCCTCTCCTTTCGTTTTAGGAGATTTCATTGGACGAAATGGAATACTTAGAAATGAAAAACTCACTCATGATGAAGCGACTTTCAAAGTCTAACAGATGTGAGCTAAATCGCTTTAATTTGATAAACATCAGCACATTACTGAACAGCAAAAGCTGTCTCGAGTTCTAGAAAATCATATAAAAGCTAAATTAACTGAATTCTATTGTCAAGTCATCAGTTACTGATATTAGGTGCAGCGTAAGTTGACCTAACCATGGCAAACTCAACGTGACCTCTGCTTCTTTGTTTATATGATTTCGATTACAACACTTCTGAGGAAGGCGGCCCGAGGTGGTTAAAACGCTGAGTATTACAACTTGCTTCTAGTGATGTTTTATTTTCAATTCATTTATTAAAAACCTGTTATAAACGATCTACAAACGGTTTACCTTTATTCATACTGCGTTTGATGAGGACACCATAGTACTAAACACCACGATTTTGATCAAACTTTATTAGCTGATATTTTCCGCCAATGGGTGAACTCTAGTAAGCAAATGGTACTGTGCTACTCTTAATTTGTAGTCCAAAGTTGTGATCATATGTCGCAAGTTGTGTCGAAGGATGCTTACTTGCTTTAGGAAAGATTTCCTCGGGAATGATCAACTTAACCACGTCGTTATCATGTGAATTCCGTTCGTGTGACACTTTCCGACGACCTCGTTTGTCTCGTCGATGTTGATGTTGGTTGTTCTGTGATTCCACTCGGTCTAGACCAGATTCATTATTGCATTCCAATCCAATTTGGGGAGACTGAAACTGCGGATCCTGGAAAAATACGTTTGACTGATTTTCGGAATTGGGAAGCGGATTAGCTGGCGACGACGGGGGTGAAGGATACTGTTGGTAGAAAATTGATTCGATAAATTTAGGTGGAATTTAAATAAAGCTCAAAGCACGTGTAAACTTCCTGTTTAAAACTAGCCTATGGGAATATGTCTTCTTGTTGGATCTAAGTTTGTATCAGCGATTTTTAGTCTATGTATTTAAACGTTCCACTACATGTGGTTACTTTTCAACGTGAAATAACAGTGTCGTTACTGGCGTTGTTTACTTCCTTTTTTTCCAGAAAAGCATGCTATCAACCGGTAGTACATGCGAACTTGCATATTCTCACGCCCCGTAAGCAATATCATAACATATGAACGTGTTTCATATCATAATTGTTCAGGATGAAGTTGTGAACACCAACGTATGAGACGCATGTACACAACAGTGACCACGACTGATTCCATCCGTTAGGCCGTGGATAACGTCGATGAAAGAATTATGTAACGGGCCTTCTAAATAATACGAGACATCTGAGTATCGTTGTCCTGAGGCTTTCACGAACAAGGGAAAGATGATGATCCCAATGTTATCACGATAGCATAGACGCTGGATATAAAATGAAATGAAGATTTATATCCCTTATTAGCCCTTACGTTGCTAGGGTTACTTCCTACATTTTAAGAAGATAACTGTTGTACTCCTATTTGTGTGCAATCAACGGTAAGCCTTACAGGCTAACTCAGGTGACTCAGGTTGACACGTGACTTGGCAGGAGTACAAACTATAGTTGTGCATTTACAAGCGATAGCGTCATTCTTGTGTGTGGACGAATGAGCCGTTGGCCGTAGAAAGCGCGATCAATCAAAACGCAGCTTGAGTCCCGGCACGAGTGTGGCCTGGATGCGTACACAACAACACCCAGCAACGACTAATCTGGCAATCGGCTATACTAAAACCGGTGACAGAAACAGCATGTTCAGTTGTGTCTTGCGCTCTACCAGCCTAGCTACAAAGCTTGAAGGAAGCTCAGAAACTTCACATATGGAATCAGGAAGGCTGGAAGATAGGAAATGACTTGCCTGTGTTGATACCCAAACCAAATTTGTATGCCGCGGTCGTCAAAACTGTGGTTAATTGGTGAGGTTCCTATTCGCTGTACATAGGTGCAGCACTGTCGTCATCACAACAGCGTGCGCGCTGTCAATTTACGCAGCCGAATTAGGGCTCGGGGCTGTCGAATAGTTATCAGGCAGTCATCTGGTATAGAACATCAGCACCTTCCTCTGGATTCTGAAGAGCAATTACTAGCGTTGCAGTCAATATAGACTGATTGTGGCTGCAACCAGGATACAACCCTACTCTACGCCAGTGATAATGTCAAAATAATCAGAGGTCGAATCACGCGATCATACCTTCGCCTTCATACTCACATGCAGCGGTCCAATTAAATCGACGAACTAACTTGATTATACAAAATTACCAAGCACCGTTCACAGTGCCTCACGGCTCCAGGAATCAAAGGACGTAGTGAAATATACGAACAGGGTATACAACGGTTGACTGCGTTCACGACACTTCATCTGGACCTGTCGAGCAGCGGAAGTCAAATTTGATTCGCACGAAATCCACACCGCTCCTCGGAAACATCTGTTCCAAAACCTCCGCATCGAGTCGGTTTAGAAGGATTTCTGCTAACACCTTTCCGGCGCAGCTGAACAGCCCCGATACCTGTCGGTACGTTGCTCCCTATACTTACCTTCAAAAACAAAATACGATCAGGGCATCCTTGGACTCTCAAGAGACTAATTCCTGCTCCTAGATGCAGTGAACAAACTGGAATAAAGTATGCTTCGAAACCTGTCCGCCAATCTTCGAAATTTCTCCCGACAACTCTTTTTACATCTGTGGTCTTCCCGTTTCGCAGTTGCACGATAACTAACAGCATCTCTGCCAATTGTGGGGCTAGGGCAAGTGAAACTTTGACAGCTTGTTTTGGCAGGCTGTTCACAGTATCCCAATCAGTGGTAGTAAGACGGTTTGGTGGGCCACCAAAATGCTTGCGCTAGGCCTTCATTATATCCTATGGTTGAGTAGACGAAGAGCCAGTGTTCACATCAAGCATTACTTTGGTAGACTGGACGGATGGACCAAAAATCGCTTTAAGCGAATCGTAGGAATTTTTTTGTTGTCGGCGGTCAGCGTAGCTATGTGTCAACTCACATTGCCTCATTCCCCAGTCGTTCTTGATTCCGTGAACAAGTTCGGCGAGTTGACGAAAAAACACCCGAATGTTACCCTTTTGTCCTCATTGTCCTGGCCCATTGCTGAACTATTAAACGTTGCACTCATCTCGTGTATCAGGTTGGAGACAACTGCATTGTTTTGGTCAAACCAGTCCTGTCTTTTTGGTGAATGTTGCCGTGATCTGCTCCTCCAGCTGTTACCACATATCTTCGGGGGTAGTGGATAAGGGAGCGTCTTTCAGACGAGCGGCAGCTACACGATGAAATAATTTGACAATCAATTTCTACCGTTGTCCGAAGAATCTACAGTAAACAGGCCCCCATACATGAATAGATAATTTGGTTCTGACAAGCCTATTATCTGCCCTACATTCAGAGTCACGCATCATTCACGTGACAGGCACTTCACGAATGTCGAGCTATCGCACAATCACGTAATCAAGGAAATGATGTTGACCGATTCATGGATGAGTCCACGTCGTGATGTGGCTCAGATGCAGCTGGAATTGGGTGTTTGTGATAGCCAGCTCGTGAGTAGCACATGAGTGGAGTAGACGATCACCGTTCGCGTTGACTGAACCAGTACCGTGGGGTTCGATGCCTCCCGGCCAGGCTGTTGAGTCACGCCCAAGTAGGACGTTCAAGCCACCCAGAACAAACAGTTTGTCACTCACCCGTGCCGACCGGATTGTGACGGACAGCCGGTCATAGAACTGGCCCTCTGTATCATCGGTGTGGACCATAAACACTAACAAATGTGACACACTCAGTTCGACCGAGTCGCAGCCTCATGCCCATGATTCGAGGGCTGATGTCGTACGGTTCGCCTATCATCAAGGTGTTGATACGATCGACGTCTGCGAACGAGACACCGTCTTCCCGAACCCCATCTGCCGGGTAGCCTACTGCGTAGAAGGTGTAACCAGCACCTGATTCCCAGAGGTTGCCTTGGTCTGCAAGGCTTTTCTCACTCAAGGCATCTATGTCGTTGCTGTAGTGGCTCAGTTCCATGACGACCAGTGCGGTTCAACGTTTTGGCCGTCCCGTGGTGCTGTGTCGATCCAGCAGCGTGCGCACACTACATGTTCTAACACACAACGTGCTGTATCGACGCGCGGGTCTCAGATTGGCATGTGTGACCAGAGTGTTTGTTTCTAACGCAAGGATTTGAAATGTGGAAAGAAGGGGGATTGAGCTTTTTGGGGAAATCCACCTAAAGCCTCAAAGGTCTGATCTTAGAAGCAACAGGATGTAGGATTCCCTGGATGGACCCTACCAGCAACCAACAACCCAAAAGTCTGATCCACTTGATAGTAAGTGGCTAACTCAGTCCGGGGGCGCAGTAAATGAAACGGTGACGACTAATTCCGATTAATGCTGCACGCAGTAGATGTATTGTAAGCTACAAAAGGCTTCTGATAAGTTGTACAGGCTTTTCGACCGTGCAATATGCCGGCGGTCATGGTCAATCATTGGACAATCGCAGTGCTCTTCGTCTGAGACCACCCGTTCCAGCCCCTCCTTCCGCATACGGAAGACAACAGTGCTGCAGATGTAAGTGTATATATTTATAACTATAATTATAGGTCTCTGCCTCACTCCTTAAAAACCCCCATGCAGTCAGCATTGCGACATATAAACCTATGAGCCAAACTGCCTTCTATCTGGTCTTTAGCTTATCTAACGTGGTTGAACCCGAAAGGACCAAAGCCATAGTCAACACATCCCGTCAGTTCAAAGCAGCACATAGGCTTGATCACTACACCCAGGTAGCACGGAAGGTCAGGTCACCAGTAGGTCCGTAAGGTTGACCTTCCTTCGGTGAAATGAAAAGGGGCCGACTGGAAAGTCTATGGGAATGCGAAAGCTGCGGTCAGTAGTGGACGATGTTCAGTCTATACGAAGAATTGAAGAGTATTTACACTTGCAGTCTGTACAGCCCCTGAGGCGTCATTCTTTAAAAACACAGAGTTGTAAGAGGTGTGTTAAGCCTTTAGTCCGGTTCAGTTCGATCGGTATACACACTTGTAAACATGTCATCCTTAGTCGTAATCAACCAGGCCAAAACCCATTTGGTGCGAATGTTTTGTGTCAATCTAAACTAAGCGGACTTCTCATTCTGGATGTTACAATCTTCATGACAATGCAGGTCTATAGATAACAAATCGTATTTGATAACAAAAGGCTTTCTACGCAGATCTCGATAACGCTGCATGTTGCTTTCAGCATGTCATCAAATTATTGTTAACATAGTAGAAAGAGACATACTGATATGAAGTAAATTCGGGTCACTAACTTGGCCACAATAGTGAGAAATGGTAAGCACAGCTTAGCGTTTTGGCAACACGGCTATACTACATCAAGTCAAAGTTCAGAAATGGCGACGTAAACAGGAAAAGATGTATTAGTTCTTTAGGGAAAATCATTAGCTTCCGAGCAAAATTCCACTAATTTGTGGACCTGTTTCTTTCATTGTTTGGTGACAAAATCATCCCGAATGCAAAACATCATACTTTTACTTTGTCCATTTGTACCTATCGATTTGTGCTCGTTTCCAGTGTCACATCGTCTTACAAACGTTGAGGTCGTTGTCAACAGTCAGTTGTTATCGACCATGAGCCGTGGTGACCAAAATAGTGGAACGAGGTATCTGATCGATATGACTTGTACCAGGCGTATTCCCCTATGCCAGCTAGCACGCAGTGGTTAAAGTGGTGAGTTGGAGCCGTTCGTTAACCCCAACATAAATTAGGGTGTGTGCATTTAGGTAGGTCTTCTGAGTAAGCCTTTCAAGCGGAATTCACGTGAGATAATACGGATTTTCGTTCTGAGTTCACAATTTTGGGACATTTACTAATCAATCGCGCGGCGTCTCAACGGTCATCGTGCACACCATGAAAACATGTTGCCGACTCCGCTCGCACATTTTGTTAGTGTAGATTGAAGTTACTTCAAGTCTTTATTAGTAGTATACATTTGGAAGCACAAATACTTAAGGGATTTATCACTTACCAGCTGTCAGCAACAATAACGAAAACAACAATAACAACATCATTTGCAACGATGCAGAACGTACCGCGATAAAATGTCTCAGCCCATCCAAATTTTGTTTCCGTATCACACTTCCACGACGATAGCATTTTTGGACGGAGTCACATGGCTGAAGTTTTAAACCAGAGAGTGTGATAATAGCTACAACCGAAGATTTTGGAACCAGAAAGATTAAAAATTTTGTTCGATGGCTGTACGATACTTACGGCCTAAGTACGACCCAACTTAGGAGAATCAGCTATCAATTAGTCATCCAAAGATCGCTTATTACCGCATAGACCTCGTAAGCTGTGTTGCTTGTTGCTATATGGGATGGAGCATGGGGAAGTCGGGTGCTTGAAACAGGCGTGGTTTTACAAGTCGTTTCAAGAGATCAGTGTAAATGATTGAGCGGCTTTGATTCAAGTCAGTTCTAAGTGATCCGTGCAGAGTTTCCAAGGAAAGGTTGTCCAGCTGCGTCCAATTCATGTAGAGACTGATGAATTGGTTTGAACAACGCATACATAACCAATACGTACGGGAGTGTTTACAATTTGATGTCTATAACAAAAGTGCGATCGAATATACCTATCTAGGCCAGAAGGCATCTTTGTAAAAATCGAAACTTTCTTCTGACCACCACAATATTCTCTTGGGAAGTTTATTCAATCTACAACTGATGTATTTCGAGTCAAATTAGTACTATAAATTAATTCTTAATTGGAAGAATTTCCATTGCTGGACAATTACAATAACTGCTTCTTTGTACTTAGGCCATACGTATTATTATATCCAATACTTTCTGGTGAGTTTAAACTGTTCGTCATTTCAAACTTATTAAAGGTGTGCTCAATAAAATGTGCTATCTCTTATGCAGTAGAAGGATCGGTTACATTTTAGATAAATTTCGTGGGCTTACCTTGATCCATGGATGTTGAAGACATTCGTTTACAGTAGCACGTTTGCTTGAAAATGAAAACAGAGTGTATTCACCTTGAAGTAATTATGTAGTTAGGAAACTTATTTTGAACGGAAAAATAATGACACCTTCATAGTAAAAATGTTGTTTTGTTTTAACTTGGATACAGTGATTCGGTGCAGCAGTTATAGATGATTTTTAGTGTATAAACAAATTCAGCTCAAAAGCCTGAACCTAATGACAGTAAGCAAAACATAGCTGTCTGTGGCAAGTATTGATTTTAAAGTTTCCATGATCACAGCAAAAGGTAACGTTTAAGTATGATACCATTTCTTTTGTCGTTCATTCACAAGTACACACACTTTGAGATTGATTTTCCGGTGTACTGAGTAGATGCAAAAAGAGTGAAAGTAGATTCAGTTTAACATATCCTTAATTGAAGGTTTTGCTTGTAATTACTGTCGTAAGTTTAAGTTATTTTGATTGCATTCACCTTTAGGACGTGGTTTTATCCGTAGTCACTATAATTAAAAAATGATTTTGAGATTTTGAGCTAGACAGTTAATCTTAATACATAACGTGACAAAGATAACTTGAAAGAAATAAAGCCTTACAATCAAGAAGAAGTTTTACTTTAAGCGTCACAACAAGACTGGACCTTGACGCGGTGTGACGGCCTGCGCATCTCGATGACTGGTTGGGCTAAACTGGACGGTGTGGCCACCACACCGACAGAGTCACTCATGCCAGGCAGGCCAATAGGTAGAGGTCAGACAAACCAGTCTCACGTTCCTCCAGGTTGGGGGTTGGAGGAAGGTTGGTATCTTTTTCCGAAAAAATGTACCAGTTCTGGTACACTGCCACCCACCCGCTACCTTGCAGTATAGGATTTCTAGCCAAAGGCTTTGGT
Source organism: Paragonimus skrjabini miyazakii (assembly GCA_014338405.1). Lineage (NCBI taxonomy): Eukaryota > Metazoa > Platyhelminthes > Trematoda > Plagiorchiida > Troglotrematidae > Paragonimus > Paragonimus skrjabini miyazakii. The sequence continues at coordinate 71,588 of JTDE01001605.1, read as the reverse complement.
TGGGAACCCTAATCGTTCTCCTGTTTAGGTCTGGGCGTCCTGGCAGTATCTCAGCCCACGCACAATCATGAATAGTCACAACACCAGTAATTCCATACTACATCGGTCGTCTCGCAGTATGAACCGGGTCGCCCTATCTGCTGCAAACAGTAAGGTGGATAGGCGGAAACATGCTACTGCTGACCCCTCCCCCACTGTCCTATCAAATTTAGTTCTCAGGCCCCTCCCAACCTCCATTTCTGATATTTACTCCACAGATCCCACAACAGATGTAGCTAACCGTGGTAACACTGAGCCAGTACATTCCGTCTCTTGTCATTCAGCCTCATGCCTCCGTCACCCCTTGCTTAGACCTAGGATGCGAATTAATATAGGTACCTTCTACGTTCGCACTCTGAAACAGATAGATCAACGGGCCGCTCTTGCACGAACGTTAGACTCGTTACATGTCAATGTCTGCTGTATCTTGGAAACTAGAATCCAGGACAGTAATCAGCGTATTGAACTAACAGCACCCGGATTGTCTACTCGATACTGATTATACACTTGTGGTGACTCCACAGCCGCTGTTACAGGTCAGGCCACAGCCTCATTGATTGATTGGATTCCTGTTAAAAGTAGACTTTGTGCTGTCCGCTTCGCAGGTTCTGTTAAGGTCAACTGTAGATGCAAGACTTTCAGGAATTTATTCATTGTGTCTGCTTACGCTCCTACTGACCATAGTGACGTCGGCGTCAACGACGCGTTTTACTCGGATCTGGCCTCTCTTCTTCGGTCAACATGTGGCTCTGATATAGTCGATCTGGCCGGAGATATGAAAGTCCAGGTAGGTCGCCTTGGTTAGGCCGAATCTCGTGTAGATGGAAGGCTTGGGATAGCGTCACATCGGTCAGTTAATGGCGTGCGATTGTTGCAGCTGTGCGCTGAGCATTACTATACTTAGCGCCTACCTGCTCCGGATCAAGCCTGGTCTAAGATAGACCACAAAGCTATTAGTTATAGGTGGCGTGGTTCCATCCAAGACTGTCGTTCTTATTGGAGAACGTACTTGGACCCAGGTCATGCATTGGTGTATTATGTTTGCTGGGCAGCGACCCCATCGACAGCAACGACTGGCTGTTGACAAGCTAGCCATACTTTCCGTAAGGCATGTGTAACAAACCAGTTTAGAAAGCTGCCTTAGTGGTATTCACTCCGAAGACCCTGGAAACAAACCGCACAGGCTATTCGGAAAGCGGGTACTGTAGCATGCGGCACGGTGGTACGTGGGTTGAACAAACAATGGATTTTACCGAAATTCCTGGAGTTGTTGGAAGCCAGACGGAGCAATCCTCCTGGCAGTTCATATAACCCATCTAGGAGAAATATCCGTAGGACGCTGAAACGTAGTCTAAAGGCTGATCGTGAGGCTTGGTTAGTGGAAAAAGTTAAGGAAATGGAAACCGCTTTTGCCTCAGGGAACACCGGTAAACTCTTTAAGCTGATCCGTGCTACTGGTCCCAGGCGACAGTCTGTCAGTGAGGCCATCAGCGAGGCAGGTGGTACACTAATCTATAATAAGTCCAGAAGGTTAGAACGTTGGGCGGAACACTTTGCGTTTCATTTTAGCTGGTCCTGCTTTCACCACCACAAAATTCTGATATAACGCCCTGGTTGGTAGATTTAGAACCATCCGCTGAGACTGAGGTTCGCAGTTGTATCTCAGATCTCAATCGTAATAAGGCTGCTGGTCCAGATGATCTCGTGCCAGTACTTCTTAAAGAAGGTGAAGATGTGTTAGTAGAGATACTGACTCAGCTGTTTCAACTTGTGTAGATGACGGAGGCCATCCCTCCGTGCTGGAGTCACGCGATAATAGTTCCTATATTCAAGAAAGGCATCAGGAGCTCTTGAGAAAACTATAGAGGAATTAGTTTGATCTCAGTCATTTCTAGGGTTCTAGCATCCATTATACTTCGTCAACTCACTGCAGCTCGGGCGTTGAACATTAGAGAAGAACAGGCAGGGTTTCGTCCTGGCCGGGGATGTATAGATCATACTTTACCCTTCGTCAAATTTTTGAGCAGCGTCATGTATACCGCCGGTCAACAGTCGTCGAATTCCTCGACTATAAAGGTGCGTTTGATTCGGTCGCTTAAATGCAGGGGTGTACCAACCAAGTATGTGAACACAGTGTCGGCGCTTTACTCCCATCTTTCGACTCAGGTTAGGGTTTACGGTGCCCTGTCTGACAGTTTAAGCATTAGGAGCGTCGTTCTTCAAGGCTATCCCCTTTCACCTTTTTTGTTTAATTTCATCATAGATGAAATAATGGAGGACTGTCTGCGACACTTGAATGATGCCGGTGTGGACCTTCTACCTAGTGGAAGGCTGACTGATCTTGGTTATGCTGATGACAAGGTGTTGCTGTTTGACAACTTTCAAGCGGCATAAGCAACGTTGAATGCAATTTCGCGTTTTGCAGCCTCGAAGTGCAAAGTGCTTCTGCAAGATTGCTGTGATTACGTAGGTTTAATGTTAGATAATGAAGTCATGGAAGTTGTTGGCCGGTTTGTAAACCTGGGAAGCTGCACCAGCGGCGGCGGCGGAGGTTTAGGGAATGAAATAAAGACGCGTATTTCTAAGGTTAGGACGGTGTTTACTAATCTGAGGCACTTATGGCGACAGAAAGCTATCTCTCTGAAGCTTAAGGGTCGCGTATATCAGACAACAGGGGGGGCTGTGTTACTTTACGGCAGCGAAACATGGCCGATCAGAGTAGAGGACGTGAACCGTCTTCAGGTATTTGACCACCGATGTCTGCGTTCAATAGCTCGTATCGGGTGGCACCAACGAGTGAGCAACGAGGAGGTCAGGAATCGGGTGTTTGGCACTGATTGTCAAACGAGTTCTTTTATTCATTGCATTTGCACAGACTTAGGTGGTTAGGTTATGTACTAAGGATGCCAGCTAACCGCTTGCCACACCGAGCACTGTTTGCCGACGCTGCGGCCGATTGGCGTAAGGTGCGAGGTGGACAGATGATGACCTGACGTAGACAAATGAAATCGTTCACGAAGGGGTTGGGCACTGTAGATCGGGTTCGTCTCCCGGGCTGGAGCCCTCGCGACTCAGAGAGTCGGTGGCTTAAAACGTTAAGTGAGATGGCGGCTAACCGAGCTCAATGGCGTGAATGTTGTTATTGGTTGGCCGAGTTGTCTGTGAAGTGAGTGCACTCAATGACGCGGGGCAAGGAAAACCGTAATGAGGTTGCCTTGCTGATGACGCCTTAGTTTCATTTACAGCTCGGTTTTTTGTTAGCAGGGTGTAGGCGCCTTGACGCTGTATTTTTGAATATAAACGTAGATATTTTTTAGTGGTTAGGTCTCTTCACCTTTCCCTTTTATCTTCTCTCTTTTTGTATTGAGTTTTCTCTTTCCTTCGTAGTTGTGTGGCAGTTAAACATCAGTGTGAACCAGTGGTGTATTGTTGTCTATGATGATGATTTACTTTTAGCCCACATTTTCGAGAAATCCTTGAAAGTAATCCTAGAAGGTGTTGTTCCAACTGGGAGTCGCCCACTATATGCCAAATGCTACACCATATTGTCCATACCAAATTTACCTACCAGTTTGGATGTGTGTTCTAGAGAAAAAGGTGGTGCTAAACTAATGCACTGTTTCTTTTATTGTTCATAAGTGTTCTAAATTGTGAATTTCAAACTTTCTCCACCTGTAGGTCATCATACGACGGAACTTACGAATCCCGTAAGGTCAGTCAAATGTTAACTTAATTAAAACTCTATTTACCAGTTAAGTAACACACTCTAACTAAAAGCCAAGGAATAGTGGAATCTTGGAAATTAGTTAGTTTAGTGATCTAAACATGTTTAATCCTGTGAGTTAACTGTTGTACCTAAGTTAACACTTCTGAATTTAAACTTGTTGGGTGGTACTCGTGTTTGAACACACACACACGTGTATTACATTATCATATAATTTAAGCTAGAATACTGGCAAACTGGCAATTTATAGGCAAACAGCAAAAACGTAGTATGTGAGATGAGAGTGTAAACTGTTGAGTATATTGCGGTTCTTACCTTCATTATATATTGCCTTAAATGCATGTCTTATTCAGCAAACATGTTTTTTGATATAACATGAAGACAACAGCTGCTTGGAAAGCATATAACATCACTCCGAATCAAACTGGCTTCGAAAATCGTATTTCTTGCGGATTTTGTGCATTCAGCTTGATGATGGATAACATGGTACAATGCGTTTTTGATGACTTTCCAGAAGTGTGGTAATTCTGAATCGGAACGAGGTGTTGTGGGTCCCTTTTCATTAGTGCAGCTAGAGATTATATTACTAATGAGTAAAGTGAGTTAAAAAGATATGATTATCCACCCACCCGTATTGGTTTATCATGATTGTGTTTCACTCAGATTCATAGATCCGTCACACTTATTCATAAGTAATATTGTTTTAATGAACAACGGTAGAATTAGCAGACTCCAGCATTCATGACCAGATAAATGATATCGTGATAGACTGTATCGTACAGCATTTGACGAATTCCACAGGTCAGAGTGAGATGGGTGGGTAATCGGGCCGAATTGTGTGATTCCTGACTTTTCACGAGGCTACTTAGCTCAGTTGGTAGCACCTATGTTACATAGGAGCAGAAAAGCACCACAGCTGATTCATTAAACTTTCAAGTTTGTCGTAATGGAATTTGCTTCAAAAGTAGACTATCACATTTGATTAGGGTCTTATGTTGGTTGTATAATACAGGTTTAACTGAACTAAGTGAAACGGTGTCCTGTTATATTCACGCCACTGCTAGGTGTGTTCATAATGGATTCAATACTAACATTTTCAGCAAGATATAACAGTTTTAGATGAGAACCAACTGTGAAATGTCACAGCTTCGGTAGTTCCGAACCAGCGACAGAAACAGCATGATCAAACGCAAAACGTTTCCTACGAGCTGAGCCACGAAACTGCCAAGCTACTCACTAGTAACATAGAAAATTTGTTGTAAAAGATAAATAGTTTCCTTTTTTACCCAGAAAATGTGAACAGTGCCAGTACTTACGAAATTTATCATTTGGCATACAGTCACCCTAAATGTTTTCAGTTAAAGTACACAGATGTGTTACACGTGTATTGATATACCTTTAGCTATGCATGGTGACAAATAAACTCGGTCGACGTTCATAGACCATCCAATTCAGACCACGATAACTACAGTCACGGGATGCACGCAAGAAACTTGTTAGCGATAGACGTATGTCTTAGCTTTGGTCTTGTTTTACTTAAAGCAGCTGTTCAAAGAAGCTTGTCTGTCTACAACATGTGCTTGCGTCACAAACCAGGCGAATCGACTGACAAACGAGATACATAGAAATGCTGGCTGTTCCCACTTATCCATTAATACGAGCATGCGCACGTGTATGCATGTAATGGAATGCATGACTATGGAACTGAAATTTTTGTCCTAATTGAAAAAGAAAGAGCCTTCTTACTTGATTCTAATCAATAGAAGTGCTAAACGGGGATTAACTAACAAATACACAGAATTACAAGAACACAATTGCTCATTGATCTGGACAGAGCTGATTTCTGTTAATGAAACGAAGTCCACATAGGTGAGAGGATTTTAAACTCCTTTAATTGTTACCGGAGATAAGTGCGTGATATTTTGCTGTTCACCTCACGGACGGGTTGTCGAGACATTTAACTATCTGCGCGGAAACCTGATCTTGTCTTATGAGTTGAAGGCTAAGAATTTACCGGCGTTTACTGACGTGTTCATTACACACCATCCAGATGACTGACTTAGACGTTTCATCACGCAATAGCCAAGATGAAACGGCGATACTGACATTCCGCAGTGTGGTTAGCCGAAACCAAAACCAAAATGAATTGGTCTCGGTCTAGTGAAAAAAACCACGTGCGACTTCAAATTGCATGAGCCTATGAAATGAAAAACTGGACAGTCATCTAATTTGTTCGCATCTGTTAGAATTTCACAGACTGGGCATGTTGGACTAACAACGAACTGGGTGGTGGTCATGGAAACTAGTTCAATGATCTTCCAGTTCATCACTGTAACACTACCTGATCATTATCACTCATTACACGGTTCCAGCTGACAACACACTACATTATGCAGCTATGTTAACCCAAAGCTTTGTTTGGGGGACTGGAACTATGAATAAAAATCTTACTGAAGAATAGACATCCGATTAAGTTTATCAAGTACTACAAGAAAAGCATTCTAGCATGATTGTGTATGCTTGACATTTCTGTAATTTTGCTTATATTCGGCTATTGTACAGGGTGCATACAAACATGTGGAAAACTGCACTAGGCAGTTAAGCATGAATTCTGAATCTTGTTACTGTGACTTGAAGGCCAATACGTTTGATTCCTTTTCCGACCAAAGATATAAGCGAGCATATCTCCCCAAATCGTGTTGTATTTACGAACCGTTTTTTAGCCACATGGAGGAACTTCAGAAGAACCAGACTGTTCTCATGATAAAACATTGATCAGTGTGGATAAATAGTCAAGGTTTGCAAGTCACTTCTATTGACCGATTAACCATTTGGCCGTTTCATCAATATCTGATAAACAGATTATTGCTCCACCTTCATGGCCTTGTTACATAATGGAAAGCAACAAATGTGGAAAGGAATTAAAACTTCCTTTATCAAATATAGGACAAACCAATTACAGAAAGTAGTTTTCATTTAGTTTAATGGCAGAAGCTATAACCCGAACGCTCCTTAAGTTTTATAAGTTTGCTTTCCTTCTTTCTTTTTGTTATTCCCGAAAGGTTGAGCTTCCGTAGTTGAAGAGAGTATACAAGATGTTATAGACATGTCAGCTGACTTGGATCCAGTTGAATTATCTGGTTACTGAGTGTAAACGCTTTGCAAACAGTTTCTCACTTAAGCATTTCGCGCATCTCGCATAGCTTGTTTCAACTGAACCTTCAACTGGTACGTTTGACTGAGTATTGCACACGTTTATTAGATCTCATAGATTAATGACTGAGGTCAAGATAGGAGCTCAGCGGTGGTGGATCTACTGCATAAAAGTTTGTTTTCTAATGTTCATTTATCCTCTGAACCGTACGAACACTGTGGTCGTTTAGTTGAAACATCACACAAATGGCAGCGATAGAGTGGAACACGTTGGAATACATAACTGAACATCCTGAACTTCATGCAAAAAACGAATTTCATCTGTTTGCACAACATATCCTAGGCCTTGCGAACTTCTAAGGGAGATATTAGTCTCTTCAAACCAGTCTTGTGTACGCTAGCTTTGAATGTCTGGTCCACATAAGTAAAACTCTATTTGACAAAAGATCACCTTTTGGCGCTGGTATGTCCAGGTGATATGTTCTTAAATCACATCCGGTGCTGTTCCACTTGTCACTTCGTCAACGACGGTTGTTACTGTAGCTTCCGATAGGTAAATAACGAAGCCCTACTGGTATCTTTGTGAGATGCAACACTTGGAGATTTCAGTGTTAGATCCCGGCTGATAATGCGTGCGCCAATGTTTCACGCCGTTACCCCGTTTAGTACAGCAGCCTTCACTTGAGATGTAAAAGTCCTTCTTGGTTAGTCCTATTTAAGGTGATATTCCTCGTCTGCGTCGTAATTACTCGTCACTTTTCTGATTCCTTCGAGCAGAGTTCTGTTTCTCTACTACTCAACCCCATTAGGCATAACGCAGAAATCTCGTTCCATTCAAAGTCCGTCAACTGTGTTCCACCAGGCATTGAAAAACTGCGAGGGAATACCTGCTGTTTGTTAGTTTATGGAACAACCCAACTTGAGTGCAAAAAACGATGGACGATCGTCAATTAATTAGTAAGCAAGACAGACCACTTCAACCCAAACACTACTCAACATTCATATTGTCTCATTCTCCTAGTCCAGATGCAAAGTGACACTATCACAGCTTATGGTCTCTTAATTATGAGACGGACACCTTTTAAAATTTCTTGTTGCTTGATATTATAGTAAACCAATTTGTGGCGAAACATTGCTTACATCAAAAATAGTTACTTTTTACGTTTTTTACGAAAGACATGAATCGATTATACACTTAACCAGATACTGGGTAGCTTTACAGTTGAAGAACAGGCTAAATATATGCAAGCAGGGAGCAGACTATCGGAAGGAATTTCTTTTCTGTTTTTTGTATTATTGGATACAAAATGAGTCAGTACTATTTCACGCATTTTATTCTACATATTAACTGATGAGATATGGTGATTTTTAACGTTTAAAACAGCAGAGAATTGTTTTTCTACACAACTGCAGGAACTTTTCCGTTTCGAAGTGTTTTGTGAAGAACCGTTTAAGTTGTACAATTGTGAATAGCTTTGGAGGCAAGCAGATTGTGAAGAAAAACACTTATCCTCGTCTTCTCAAGTTCCTTGGTCAATTAATCATTTCCGCTAAACTAACCAACTTAAAGATTAATTTTATTATTACACCTTGAAGAGCAGTTGCAAGAGTTTGCTGACAAGATAGTTGGTCAGTTTTGAGTAGTATTATTTGAAAAAAGTTTAAAATTCCAAATTGAAAGCTGTCTGCTTGTTTATTAATACGGGAAAAAATGTTAAAAGAAACGGATCAAACAACTTTTCGTTCAAATGTTTGTTATAGTTAAGAAAGTATTTTTGTGTTAACAAGTTTATGATTGCAACGATTAATACGTGTCAACTGTTCGCTGTAGATGTGTTGTTCATATTGATTCGATGAGTCGTAGCTTGCTGAGAATTTGTTTCTATCTGTCAAATTCCTTGGGGCGAGTATTATAAAATATCAACATATTGCTCACGTTACCTGGACAACTTACTAAAAACCACTGTGAATGTGTGCATCATGAAGACTGACATTGTCTGTCACGTTATCTAACAGTCCCCATACAGTTACTATGGCGCTCACTTTGGTGGAACAGATCACTGTTTGGTTTGGCGGACAGTAGAATACTCCTCGAAATGTCTGATAAATCAGCGATGTTGACAAGCAACTGAGTCTAAAGCGAACCAACTATTGATTGGATAGGCGATCCGCTAACAGATCATGACATCAACTTAATAAAATCGACGCATTTCTTTGTATGGTACAAACCCCAATTTATTTACTGCTAATGTAGCACAAACAACAGCAGTGCGTGAGCACAAGATAACAAATTGTGCTATCAGTTTACCTTGTTTTTCCTTTCAGTCGTGCCTCGCTTCTCTGGATTATAATTCATGGCTAAACTGTTGACAACCCATGTTATCCTCACTGGGAAAAGCCAACCCAATTACCAGCCTCTAAACTCCTCATATGACAACAAGTCTGAGAAGTGTATGTAAATATTTTCAATAGTGGCTAACAATTGTTTTATAGGTAAACAAGTTTGTACTATTTCACGTTGTAAAGGTTTACGTCAGCCTTCTGAATGACCACACCAAAGAACAAAAGCATGCCACCAGTTACAAACTGTACTGACCGTGCTTTGTTGTAAATGGAAAAATAAATGTGCAACCATGTTCAGTTGTCTTACGAGTTTAAAAAAGTACAGCATCGTCCTGAAGTATTGAATTCAAAATGATCATCCCGGGATATAACAACATTGTAACTTTATGGCAGTATCAGTGCATGCATGCAAACTCGAATAGCTCGGATTCATTCACAAAAGTGGGACGTCAGTGAGTTAGACAACACAAAGTGGTTGGGATGTGAAATCTTAAGGTGGTTGTTTCAGGCTCCCGAAATGGCGTCATAGCTTCATGTTTGTGACATATACATTGTAGCAACATGTGGAACATGGGGAAAATTCCCCTTTTCTATTAGCAGATCTATTCATACTCAGCTTACTACATATAAGCAAATATAAATTATTTTAAAGGTTATAGCCCCATCTACTTGCTTGCTGTCCAAAAAAGCGGAATGTAACAACAAATATAAGAAGCGGAACCACCACTGGATAATCTGTTAGAACAAACTTAACCTTGGGATTAGCTAGCTAATCAACGTTGATCTGCTCTAGTTATGAAGCATCTTTTTATCCGTTTTATACTAGTAATAAAAAACGCAGGACTGAACACTGGTGACTAAACACTAGTGCTACGAGAAGCCGGCTATAGGCCACCAGATTATACATTGCTAATACTCTCAGCCTACTGTTCTGACAAATAAACTTGTTTAAGAACTGTTTTGCGAAGTTTTTGTCTAGGCCGTTGTATGTGCTGTCCTTTTTACATTATGATTAGCCGACACAGTTTACTCTTGCAAGATCGTTTCGTTTTCAAGATACTTCCATGTAAACCAAAGTAGCACAGTGATTTACACTAATTTCAAATCCAAAACCGTTATTGGAAACATACGGAATCGACTTTGTAAGTGTAATCTACCATTTTATTATCGAACCTCGTATTTCAGCCAAATTCGTTTTGGACTGAGAAATAACCGTGAACAAACGTAAGTTACCTTTGAATTAGTCGGACTTTCTTTCAAAAAGAAGGAAAACGTCTGTACAGTCATTGCTGAAGTAAGTTTTACAAAACATTCTGCGTGAAAAAGTAGGCTGTATTCCACATATCTTAGTAAATATTCCATTGAAGGGTAATCTTCACTGGCACTATTGCGTTTACTGTTGAACCTGATAAAACTTTAATTTTTCAGAGCTTTTTTCACCTAGGCTATTGCTTTCAAAATATACACATTTCAGTTGATTTGAAAAAAAGGTGATAATCTTAAAGTCAAAGGGACTCTATGATATCTGTCAGTGAAGAATGCATCCAAAGATATAAATATTTACCGAGGATTTCTCACTAAAAGTCGGTGTATAAAATCTTTAGCAAGTTCCGTCACATCTCGAATCTCTTCCCGAGTGTAGTCGACAACACAGTCCAAGATATTCTGAAAAGTCTCCATCTGTGAGTCACCAGCAAACGGAGAAATACCAGTCAATCTGAAATCATAGGAGTAACACGTTTTTAAAGGAAGCCTTGCGGTCAGTGACTGAATGCAAGTAAAAAGGAGTGACTAGAAGACATCTTTGTTCTGTATGGATTGGTTTAGGTTTGTAAAATAAATGGTTGAAAATTTGAAATAGGTAACAATTGCCACAGGCTGTATCAGAATGTTATTTCTTGTACTAGTGCCTTGGAAATGAAAAAAACTAATGTTACTGGTTAGCCATCTTGACAATTTGATTAATTGCCTGTTTATGATGTCAAAAGTGTTCCTTCAATTTTTCTAGTGTTTAACATTCTGTTCTAGGCATTGGTTTGCTCTGTTGCAAGAAAACACATAACTTCATGTAGTCTAGTTAAACCACCGAAACACGGTTGAAAATGTTACAAGCTCAATGTTGAATACTGTTCGTTGCATGCAATTAAAAAAGCAGAAGTTGTATCGTGTTTGCAACCTACTCAGATTTGAAGTGAAAATGCAAACGAACTTTGCTAACTGACTAACCAATACAAACAATAGTTAAATACCTTTGAAATAATTTACAATAAACACACGAGGGAGTCAGGATAGATTTTTCATTTAAAACAGCTTCGGAATCTCGACCGTAGAAGTGCACATTTATGCATATATGGATGAGACACTTACAGAATATAAGTTATCACTCCAATTGCCCACATATCCGTGGCGAAAGTAATGGAATCATAATTGACTATTTCTGGAGCTGAAATAATAGAGAAAAGTCTATTGGAATCGAGCATCAGATAAAATGTTGCACACTATCGAAAATTTGTTTCATTTTCAAAGTCAAAACTGAGAAGGGTAAACTTTCATTTAATTTTTATGAATTCACGTATCTTAGGAAAAACTGAATAAACGCATTTACATAATCAAAGTATGTTTTGCTTTAATTGTGAATTACAATCAAACGCTATGGAAAAAAACGGAAAGTAGATCACCACTTTTATAGAAAACTAAGGATTGAAGCGTGTAACTGTTAGGATAAGACCTGAACCACTTGGAAAGTACTTATCTATCCTGTAACCGAAATTCCATACAATAGATGCCAGTCACAGAAATGTTTGGGAGTTAACTGTGATTAATCAAATATTTTCAGTCGAACAGAACGAGAATTAGAAGGTTGAGCTTAAAATAATTTACAAGCTAGTACTAAGTTACTCGATTCAGACGACTATCTGGGATTGTACTGATATAATTACGAAGTGATTGGGCTTCTGATAAATAAATCTAAACAGGAGTCTGTTTGGTCTCTGGAACTTCTTTTAAAATATTAAATTTTGAATATAAGGTTCATTCTCTTGCGAACTGTAAGTTTGATTTTGTATTTCATTTGTCTAGAAGACAACCACAAACCTATTATCAAAACGTTTGTGTATATGTTTGTTTTCTCATTTGCCGATCAGTTGGGTAGTGATCAACAGACAGATACCTTCTCTAAAGATTCCGGATGCAGTCTTACATTTTCACACCCACGTTTTTGTGTGCCTGTTACAGAGGCCAAACCTAGGCTCAATGTCACTTTTCTCCGTTGTGAAACTTGTTACACGCATTGGATTTTTGATACCATGCTAACAACTTACATTCGTTGAATCAGTCTTCATGGCTCTATATGTACTGGAAAGTTCGACATACACTTAGTTACGACCACTGTAAGTTCTACCGCATAAGCAGTAATTTTCTTGTCTTGTTCTTTTTTCTTTAGTTATTTCGATTAGCCGCAAACTAGTTTAAAATCCGGTGTTTTCAATACACCCATGCACCACTCGAAACGTACGGCATGCTTCCGCAGTTTGTCGCATTGTTATTTTGGTGTCTGTTGGAGTCACAGCAAAATTAGGCTTCTGAGGTGAAGCCAAAATACTTAATAGCCACGAAACATTCAAGAAAATGATGCACACTTTAGTCTCTACGTTCTGTGGTATACTCTTGTAAAATTGCACAAGCATTCATTCAGATGCCTCCAGCCACATTTGACTATTGATTTTTCGCTTCCTTTTTTTACTATGCGCGGGAGAAAACGTTTGTTTTATTTTGATCTCAGTCTTTCGCTTTTGCTGCCCAGGTGACCTTACGCAGCGTTCAATCAGAAAGCGATGATAAGTAACATTAAAAACCAGACTGAGTGCCAGTTACTATCTGCAAAATTTTCTTGTCCGAAGGAATTATTAATCAGGTCAGTTCTTGACCTCAATAAAGTGTGTACATACCAGCAACGGTTTTCGGAAAAGTGGGAGTAAACTTCACGAGAAACTAACGGAACGCGTTCACTGGTTTTGCATCAGCAGAAAACTTGTGCGTAGGTGTTTCTATCAGCAAAATGTTTGTAATTAGGAAAGGTCAAAGAAATCGAACATGTGAAGAAAATGTTTCACTCGTACTGTCTACAGTAGCTGAAAGCAAAAATTAGGCCCTTCCAACAGAGCCGTCACCAGCAGATTAAAAGTTTTGAACAAAAGGTCGTTGTTGTTGCCTTACACTTGAAAACATTCGCATTCGGTTTTTAAAGACTACTGTTACAACAAAGACTGCACGCACAATCAAGGTTGTTTGCTTCCTCGTGATTTCCAGACGAGAGTGGTAAACAGTTTTTACAGTATGTTTATAAACATCACATTAAACACATCCTAATGTCGAAGTCCTTGTCTAGATGAAGTAGACTGCATGAACTAGAAGTTGCAATGTTTTTTTGTTTGTCTGCCTGTTTTTCTACGTCTACACCTACTTATAATAAGTCTTCAAGTACGATATTAGGACATTTTTTCATGAAGAAAGTTACTCAGGGTTTTGTTAAGACTCACGTGATAGGTCTTCATATATGAAAAATTAATTTTTGCAGGCGATAAAAACGCTAATGCCGAAGATAATAGGGAAGTGCAAATTTTATCACAGTAAAAATGGAAAGTCTATGGGAATGCGACAGCTGCGATCAATTGTGGGTGATGTTCAATCTAGATGGAAAACGAACGAGTTTGTAAACTCTCATAATTTTCTGTGCCTACATTTTAACTGGTCAACAGTGTGATTATTTGTTTTTTACCCTTCACACCAGCTACAGAGTGCAGCCAAGTTTTCTGATGCGCTTAAAAACAGATTGAATGGATATAATATGTTCAGCAACTATTCAGAAATTTGGTCGACATAACTTGACTACCATTCACAAACGAGCGTAGCTTTCACAGTGGGGTGACTGCCATCCACGGATAATAACAGCTGTTGCATTCATAGAAACACTCCGGTCAGTTCATACGGAAAAAAGCAGTAAGCTTTAGGATTTCGCTCCTGTTAAACCTCTAGTAGTTTATATCCTTGCCACGGCGTGGATTGGAAATCTAGCCATGCTTTCACAAGACATCCGTGTAGATCACTGCGCCATTGATCTCACACTGAGATAGGCCGAATTACTAGTCAATAATCAAAATCTCACTCAACAAACTAAACGACTTCTGCGATTTTATGTTGAAGGGAAGTCGTGGTCGTGCGGTCATTGTTTGGGGTTAATAGAATAGTTACTGTCTAATCTTGATGCAATCGGATCAGTTGAATTTTTTACAGACAAAAATACTTGGTTGTTCAGATATGATAATTCTATCATGCCTGATGTGAGGTCACTGGTGTAGTGATGAATACAGTTACGTTATCACAGCGTGGCTAGAATTCAAATCCCGATATTACTAACTAACCCTTACACCAGCCGTACTCAAGTCTAGTTTGTTTTCGAATGAATCTAGCTGGAATGTATATCCGCATGCATAAGCTGCCAACCAACTGAATAGGCGGAGCATACATCACTTGAACGTGTTTAGTTTTGCATTACAAACGGCCTACAGTAGATAGTTCACTATTGTCCTTGAGCCAGTTCGTTATGCTGAGTGTGAGATAAGACAGTTTACAGGACGATTATTTTCCGAGTGAGACTGAGTAGAAATGGTCATTTAAGGTATGACAGGTTTGATCCTTAAGTGTGTATAGGTATGAAAAATAATGTCAAATCCATCCATACAAAATGAGTGCTAAAAAATGACATGCTGAAGCTAACGTAAATTTTAGGCCAAATAATTTGCAAGTTTGGTAAGCGCTTTATTGCAAATGCATTTACCCCAAAATAAGACGTCTTGCTTTAGAATTCAAGAGCAAAGTAAAATTGATAAAAGGAACAGAGTAAACCAACACTTCGAATTAAGGACAAGTAATTACTCGAATTTTTAATCCCTGAAGAAAACTGGTAGGTCCGTTTCTTAATTTGTGCACAATTGATTCCTAGCTGATCTTTTCGGTAAAGATGAAAAAAACATTTTCTCTCAAAACTGAAATTGCAAGTTTTAGTTTATGGCGAGACAGATTTGTTTCCCAATAAAACTGGTATATCCTGACTAAGTGTTTACTTAAGTTCAGTTTATTTTTTCCTTGCTTGCGAATCTGTCTACTATTTTCTTTCACAATACAGTGGTGTGTTGAAGGACTTTCGTAATCTCTTTAGGCATAAGACTTTATTCTTGTCCACTTATAAATCTATCGAGACTAATTCAGTGACTCAATTCCTTTTACATTCTTCCTCAATCAAATAAACCCTTTAATTTCCAACAATCCCGGTAACTTCCATGTTATTATATCCTTCCGTTTTTGTCTTTCTCTCTATACGTTTAAGCTTCGCCCATGTCTTTATAAACATCTACTTTCAACTGTTCCGGTGAAGTTGTTTCGAAGAAAAAATCAATGCACTTCAAAATACTACTACCCAGGCGATGTGCTGATCAGCTTCTGGAAACAAAATAGGTTCTTTTAATTACCAGACCGTAACGTATTTCTCACCAAAACGTCGTCCGTAATTAGCTTGTCTAATCATTTTTTACGTGTACTGACACCCAACGCAGCTTAAACTGTCTCACAGTCGACCAGTTTCGTCTTACACCTACTTTCAATCCAAGATGCTCGAGGTTTGTCATCTAAACGTTGATCTCTCATCTCTGTCTGACGAGCAACTCAGTGCCACGTGCCTTCGTATCTGATCAGATGTTTTTTCATCGTTTTGTTTGTCATGGTTATACTACTTGTACGTTCCTCTTATTCCCCTCTTAACTGAAGGTCTGGAGTCGTTTTGTTTGTCATGGTTACATTACTTATACGTTCCTCTTATTCCTCTCTTAACTGAAGGTCTGGAGTCTATTTATACCTCAAATGCTTTACCGAACTAAATGATACCCCGTTTCTCTTGAACGTTTACCGTACACGGAAGGCCTTTCTAGGATATGTTTTGAGATTATGCCAACCAAATGCACAATTTACTCAAAAAATATTTTGCTCGTTCGTAAACATGTCCGAAGTTTATATCATTGCTGCCATGAAGGTCTGCAGGCTGGTAGTCAATAAAGTACATCTTTGTTGATTTTGGGAAAGGTTTTATGGTACAACTCAAGTTTTTATTATCGTTTATATTTTTGAGCTAATTGTGTCTAATATATTTAACTCCAAATATGTACCTGCCCAATTCAGTGTACTGGATTACTTAATGTTGTAGACAAGTTTTCGGTCAGGGAAAACAAAGCTTACGTTGATTTGACTTGATCAGTGTGTCATCCGCTCAGGAACTAAGTGAACCAAAGTCCAAATAAGTAGCAGGCATTTGTGGTTACATTTTCTATCCAGACGCACATAATTTATTGCAATAATTGTGAAGTTATTGATTTTAAGAGGCACGTATTATCTTAGGAAAGCATTTAAAGTTCAGTCTCCCAAATGTATGCTAGGTATTCTAGACTGTCTTCAAAATTTAACAACCTTATAAATTAAAAAGTTTTAGAACCAACTCCGAACTTTGTCTTTTCCCCTGAATCATGTGTGGTTGATCAAATGCTCGCAGTAAACCGTCAAGATAAGTCTATAGTTTCAACCTTCAGCCGTTATGAAAGAATTATGATGGTCCTATTAGTATAAATTGATTATCGAAAAGTGATCAATAAATGTTGCAGTGAGTGTCCTATAAGTATCACGGAGCCTTTTTAAGTAGTAAGATAACATGTTTGCATTTCATGTAGTAAACTGCTGATTGATTTTGATCCGTACGTTTTCGGTTGGTTCTACATAAAATAGATAGTACAGTTTCTCAGTCGGTCAGCTATGAACTATGCAGTGGAATAAGACAAAGCACAAACTTTTACCTACCAGCAAAAGCTGAACGCTGAGGGATATCTGGCTTGTTTACAAATGATAGCAAAAAATGGACTTCCAAATTTTCGCAAAAACGACGACTTATGAAAGGGGTTCTACAAAGTGGCTGATCTGTGAAGATGACGAATCTATAATTTCGTACGGGTAGCAGACATCTGTTGTTTACCATGGAATGTGAATATACATCATGGCAGTTCGCACAAAACTTCAAAACAGTTGAATATCCACTCCTGACTGACATCTAGAATGTCGCAAGCTGGCGAAAGAGGGAGGCTTTATTTGGTAGTCGGGAGATGATTGGATGGAATAGAAACAATACTGCGGTTTTCGTCTGTAGATTTTAAACGTTACAAAAATACTTATCTGCCGAAGACATTCTAATATTCACCGATATTGATAATTTCATAACCGTTTTACATCAGTTTAAGTCCACTCATCGAAATCTCTGTGTCACTCTTAGAGAAGGGTCAGATAACTCATCACAATTCTTAGACGTCGTTATTTTTTAGGCGCTTAGATAAAACACGTAGTTGGTCTGTTTGTCAAAAAGCCATATGGGGTGGGCAGTACCTACAATTCTCTTCCTTTGCGACCGCGGCTTACAAAAGCTGTTTAGTGCGAACGATTTCTCATCAAACAAGGAAACCGTGCATGACCGACTGCCTAAATTCTGAGGAGAAGCTGTTGAAGGGTGTTCTGCCTACGAATGGATATTAGGTCACATTGATTGAAATTCATTACAAGGAACGAGTGGCAACCTCCCAGCCACAATCAGTGCCGAAGAAGCAGATTTTTATCAACTTTCCTTACGCAGTAGACCACAAAATTACCGATGTAATTCGAAAGTTGAAACCTGCGTTTGATCGCGCATATCCCATAGGGGAATCGCGTTTGTCACTTCTCACACGCAAGCTGAGTCTCCATTGCCCCGATCGTTCATTTTCAGAAAACTCTGCCACTCGTGTATTCTTCTGGTTCACTTGCAGTGGATCATATATTGACAGTACAGACCGAAGCTTACGGTAGAGAAATGCGGATCACATCTTCAATTGGCTAGTGCGAACAATGACTCAACATGGGTCAACATACAACCTGCATCGCGAGACATCTAATTGCAACAGATCAAGTGGTTGACCCCGTCACTTCGTTCACAATCCTATTGCACAATCTCAATCCTAGGTTGTTGGTGTTCTCCGAGACGTTGTTGATCAAGCATCACGCACCGGCCCTCTTTTGGCAAGATATGCTGATGCAATCGATTTCGTTACCGCCGCAGTGAACCCTGATTGCACCCATATGATGTTCGTTCATTTCATTGTTTTGTCGCCATGTTCTCAACCCATATAGCCGAATGTTTTATGCAATCGACCGAAGGGAATAAACGAAATACTTGCACCTCGTCTTGGTGAACTGGATAAAAAGAAGTCAATGTTTCAAATGAATACATTGCCAGTATCCATCACTGAACAATCGAAAATAAATAGACCTGTCTAGGAAGTCCTAATCGTGGGTTTCTTGATTGGAGTTAACAGACAGTAACTGTGCTTCCTCTCGAGACGATCGGGCAACCTGATCATTACTCACAAGCAAAAGTGGTTGAGCGTTCACATATGATAAATCGGTCGTGCCTAATGTGAGGTCAATGGCGCAGTGGTAAACAAGGTTACCTCATGAACAGCGTGTCAGTGATTCAAGTCCCGGCAGTGGCAATGATATGCACTACTGACGAGCTCTGACGAGAGCGAAACTCGAGTCTAGTGCTTCTAATATTCGAAAGGGACCGACTGGAAAGTATGTGGGGATGCGACAGCTGCGATCAATTGCGGGTGACAGTCAAACTGAAATAACCCAAATCTCCGAATACTCATCAGTAATCCTAACTAATAACTTGGCAGATGAAACTGCGATGACCATTTTGTGCAACATTTTGAACGCTTTGTTGCCCGCTTGTGTATCACCCAAATGCAGGATCACTGTTAGCTCGGTCTGTTTCGGTCTGTCGAATAAAGACGATTTCGAATGTTGTCAAAGTGTGTTCAGCTAATGAGCAACAAACAGCTGTCCCATGCTTCTCGAATTGCACAAATCGCCACTCTAGACAACAGTTTTTGAACATTTGAACAACAGGCCAGGCGCTTAGGAAGTTTCACCTGCTTCAATTTTGAAGGAATTGTATTGCAAATGAGGAAGAAGATGGCCTAAAGTTTTCTTCACATAGACTGGTTGAGGTTCCCAGTAGTAAATGTTTCTCAAGATTATTCAAAAAGATGAAAGCACACAGAATTAGTGCATTATCGTGAGCAATGATTAGACCGAAAGTGTTTACTACATATTTTACTACCATCGTCGAAGGATAGTCAGACAGTTAATATGTTATTCACCATCCTAATCTTTTATATACTTTTCTCATAAAGCATTACATTCCGTTTTGGCGTATGGTAAGACTTTTTGACTACATCAATATCTGTTTGCATTATTTTTAGCCTAAAAGCGTTCCAGAATGAAAGGTATATTTATGTGGTTTTCAAGCTAACCATAAATAACGCTTTCACCGTGAAATGTGTAGGACATATGTGACATTTAAAACCCGTCTTGTTCTTTTAAAATGGTGATTTTATTCTCAATGCATTAATGAGATGTCTTGTGATCAACAAGCAACGTTAAGTAAAACTTTTACGTTTTTCTTCAGACTTTTAATTTTTTTCAAACACAAGGTTTCTCAGATAACTCATCCGATACAGAAGTCGATAGAACACTTCGATGCGGAGTCGTTTCAAATGTTACAAAAAGCACGGTTGTGACTAATTTGATATATCATGTATAATGCATGTTTCATGGGCGTGTTCCATGGTTACGGTTCATAGGCGGTACGTGCTTGGTATAAGAGGATGTAGCACTCATTAGAAATGTGTACCCGGTGAACCTTGACCCCACAACCTACTAATGAATGGCAATAGCTGAAGTCAGTAGTTGTTAACTTCGTTCATGTAGGACTCAATGAATTTAACAGATATCCAGCCGATCTGCGCACTTAACTACTGTCCTCTTAGTTTATAAGATTGTTAAACCGTCTGGAATGTTGAAATAACCTGCATTCGTACGCATTTCATACAAATGCCTCAAATGTCTGCACTGATCCACGACGATAATTGAATGGTTCCATTTCAGGTTAACAAACAATAGACTGAAGATGGCATGATAAGAATTTTTAAGAGAATGATGGGTGCTAACCTGAAGCGAATTTATGGTGCAACAAAAGTAACCCGGCTTTTGAAAACTATTTGGTTGTGTCAACCATTCCCAAGTAAACCAACCGCCGTGCTCTATTTCACTCGCGCAGTTACAAACATACGCATTTATAGGAATGAACAAAATTTCGAAACGAAAGCTAAGGAACTTTACAAATTAGCACATCGTCTTACTGATTTCTCGCAGCTCAAAAATGTTAAATACTACAGGACATTGTATTGCCTCTTGATACTCACTCTCAAACCGACACTACGCTACCGGTTTCATCCTCTCCTGGGCATAGCAGGTAGACATAGTCTGGATGAGGGATAGAACCGGCTATCTACTGCGTTACAATCCAACGCTGTTATCCGCCCGGTCACCAGTTCTGTAAGCAATGCTTGCGACGGGGAAATTAATGATTACTTAGGTAGCACAACAGGTGGCCGGTTTGTTCCCCCATTCAGGATATCTCTACCTGATAAGTCCAAACAAGGACGAAACCGGTCGTGGAATGTCGGTTTAAGAGTGAATATCAATAGGCAGTACAAACATCATTCCGAGCCCTTGTGGTGTGCACCAGTACAAACTGGAAATCCAAGGTGGACTGTGTCCATCCACATTAGCGGAGTGTAAGCAAGCCATAACTCAGGTATACTTTGAAGTTTTGTTGGTTAGCCTCAGGCAGTCTTGTTGTGTGAACCCAAAAACAATAAAATGTTAGTCCATGTTCAGGTTCGGTTGACATTCACAATTTGCATCCGTCCAGACGTTTATCGTTTCATGTATATACCGTTGCATCCACTCCTCCGCAATTTGTGATCTTCGATTGTCCAACTCACTGTGCTTACTTCAGCGACGACCCACTTCAGCATACTGCACGGACACGCAAAGATACTGGATGGAGTTCAGTAGCCTAAAAATATAGGAATTGATCACGACACACATTCGGTCGTCTCAGTCTCATTCAAATACAATTTATGGTCAGCCTACTTAACACAACTTAAGGCCTAACGTTGGTGCACTATTTTTTATAAGCACAAAGTTGAACCACAGTTGGCTTGCCCGTGAAGCAAATTAATTGGTCACTGCTGAGAGGGGCATAGGCCGGAGGTAACTAGAATTTGGGATTACAGTTTGCGTACACGTAAAAATAAACCCCTCGTTTCACTGTTGAACGTCAATTCCCTTGAACAGTTACAGCACCTCTGTTCGCACCATTACTGTCCTAGCGCTCATTATACCAGAGCAGTTCTTGATATATTCGCCAGGTTGGCCGTCATTTTCAAATTAATAAATATTGAACACCAACTGTGTCATTAAGTAATGCTTCGGCCGCCTCGATTCAAGGCTTCTCTCAAATTTGTGTTTGTCTGGTCTTGCATGTTTTACAACCTGAAGGAAGTTACAACTTGATCATGTGTTCATCAAAGACGACATTCTCATCAGTATCTACGACAATATCCCGCCAGAGCGATACAGTCACTGGTTTATCGAATTAGCCAATGATTTGTTAGAAAGCTTGGCGTCTTATCGTGACTGTGTATTCCGATTGTAATCTACACTTTTGTCAGCACAGTTTGGAAAGTCTATCACACCTCAGGGATAGGACAAGTTCTAGAGATTTGTTGGCTTCGTTTATTGTAATTTATCGACAAACATTTTAATAACCTCTTGCTCATTCTGAATTTTGATTTGGCATGTACCACGCCTGATTGTTTGTACACAGAGGAATTCAAATTGCTTGGTAGATAACGAAGAAAAACATAAGATTTAGGAAAAGTTAAGGGCCACAATTTTCCCTATTTGAAAAAAACTGGAATGTTATAAACTGGAACAAAACAATTGGTGCATGGTTATTAGAAACAAAGACTGTCGTAACCTTTAAAGGGTAACAACTGCCTAGTGGGTCAAACGATCAATCTTCAGCCAAATACTCTGACGCTTGAATTCTAAGTTTAGAATATTTAAATGTAGCTGAACCTTTTCAAATATGTGGCTGTATTTCTCATTCTTGATCTAAATATTTCAACTGATTGTTTTGTTTCACTTCTCGAAGTTAAAAGTTTCTAACCTATCCGAAACAGGTGAAATTAATTTTGTGCGTCTACAGATTATACTGTGAATTTGGATTCGCCACTTGCTCTAGTTTTGTGCAGTTTTCACTACAGACAGCTAGCTGCTGAGAAGCAGATTGTCGGCAACATATCTGCGTCCCACAGTGCTCTATGGGCTATAGATCAACTGCCCGCTTTTCTTCGCTTGTCAGGAACAAAACAGTGACGGACTTTACAGTGATTGCTACCTGACTATTGTTAGTCAATATATCGGTTGGCCAATTTTCATACCAAACCTTTCGTTCAGATTTTGATGCTCTGTTGGCATTGGCATAATGGTTATCCATTTTAGACAATAAACACCATGGTTTTCGAGTCAGTTTTCTGACTTACGGTGATATATCTATTGAACAAGATAGAAGACTTTATCAGTTACATTTTAAACATTACGGTGTGAACCCGGCATTGTTCACTTGTAAGGTCAAGAATTATTCTTTTCTAACCAAAAAGCCGTCTGCTCAATAAAAATATCGCCAGTTCCGTTGCCTTTTACGTAAATTGCGTTCATCTACTCGACAAGAGAGTGTGTTAAGTGTTTAAAAACCTTTATTGCTTCTAGTTCGAAGTAGCTTAAGCCTGCTTTAGGTTCTTATTAAGGTCAAACACACGATGTTTCTATGAACTGATTGTGGTTTATTTCAACCTCTCGAAAGTAGACTGTACAGATTTTGTACACCTATATTCTTGCATATTAACAGTCATGTTTGATTATGCATTGTTATAAAGAAATAAAAATTTCTATATAGATTTATGTTCTTTCCGTTTACTATTGGCGACATTCAATGTTCATCTTTATCTTATCAGCTGTTATCAACATATCCAGGACAGTTAATAAATTTACAGGAAATTTCCCTTTTTGCCGCAAGGCAAAGGTGAAACTCTTTGTGTAGTGGACTCAAATTTTCTTCTGTTTCAATACACCAAACTTTAATTATTTCTCACTAGACTTGCTTCATGCCTGAAAAGTGAATCATTCATTAAAAATTCCCTGCTTTTGGTTATTGGTAATTTGTTAGCAATTTTGCGATACTCACGTAAGTAAATTTCTACTCAGCTTTCTGCAACCATCACTATAGTAACGACAATTATGATTCGAACAACCAACGTGAATTGAAGAGACATAAATTTACTTGCGTTTGAAGTGCAAATTACATTAAACATATAACGAAGTTATCTATAGACATCATCAAAGTCCGCCCGAAATCCTACAGAAAAAGCGTTATCAGATTCGCGTTTGCGTACTTGACTGCGTCCTGAACTTAGTGCCCCTTCTTTGCCAACCGACTGTTTATTTCTCTAGCGGTTGAAGATGAAAAACCAATTCTTGTTATTGTAAATTGGGTACTGGTGAGTCAGTAAGAAACGTTTGCATCTTTCGCACTTTGCATTCTGATCGTTTTTATTAATTAACGTAAGCGGAACCCAGGCATGCTTGGTCTCCGGAGTGAAGTAACACTTGCTTAATTGAGTGCAGAGGCTCGCGATAAGGAAGAGCGCCAATGTGGCAAGCAATTAGTGTTCGAAGCAGCTAGACAAATTCTAACCACTGTCCAGGCCAGCGACACAATTCGTACAATTGAAATCTTTTTACTTCATTCCAACCCGGGATTTTCGTAGCGTTCTAAAACTCTTGCAGTTAGTCGACCAAAACTAGCTCCGTATATTCAGATGTGATTGTTCGCCAACCCGAGCCTGTGTCATAATTATTGATATTTCCTAAAACACTGAATGACCAACCACTCCATCATGGTTGATGTAAAAAGCCGATATGTGTAACCGCAGACTTGGTACTGGAGGGTCAATACCAAACGCGTACATCTATCACTGTTCACTTTCTAACAATCGTGTCCTCCAACGGTGCAATTCTGGAACATATAATAAACAGTGATCACGGCGATGCTGCTAACTAATAGCTCTAATTAGTTTTGAGTACCAGTGAATAATAATGTTAGATATGTGTGTTGAACATTATTACCTATGTGAAGAACTATAAATATCTGCGTGATCTGATAAAGGCCTCATTGTTTCATTACGGTGCACTGGTATATTGGTTATAGTCTTCAGAATATTTCTTGAATATAGGACCCAGCGAGTTAGTGAGAACCTTATACACGTTCTTCTAGCCAAACGCGTTGGAGGCAAACCGTTAGAAGAACTTATTTCATGACTTATGGTCTGTTAGATGTGCTTGTATGTGCATTTAACAAATCTGATTTTAATTACGTTGTCTCTTTCAGAGATGATCAGACAGCTTCATCATTCCTCGGACACAATCGAAATCAAACTTCTTGATACATTGTCTTAGTTATGATTAATACGAACAGCGTGGTGATGAACACACCCTTACGAAATTTGCTGGGATTCTAGTTACATTTCTCTTCCAAATAAGAAAATACAATATTATTAAGCCCTAGTATGAAATAAGCTCACATCCGTTGATTTTCCCTAAACCGGAGCAGTCACTAAATTGTTCGAACTATAAGCTCTCGTTCATATAGGAATGATATCCATGTTGCATCATTTGAAACCCCCTGATTGAGAAACAATAATTTCAAGAGCTAGCTAGTAAGACTAAGTATTCACGACCGTTAATTTCTTAACATGAATGCCAGCAAAACATAAGCAGCTTCTCTACGTTTGCTTGCATTTTATATATATATATAACTATAACTATATAACTATAACTTTAAAACAATGAAAAAATTACATTCTGAAAAGTTAACCAAAGCTTAAAAAAAAACATCACACTTAACAAAACGATTCATTGTGGACTTGAATTAAACAGCTCGGTGTGCAATGATTCTGTCTTTATTGATCGCATCTATGTTTAAAATTTGTTCAAGAAAGATATTTTCAGCACACGAGATTTTAGTAGACATGCAGCGACATTGGAAACTGGGTCAATACTGTCACCAAATGTAAACACACCCGGATTTGTCTTTAAACAGGGGCTTGGTTTGCACATCTTGCACATATCCTCCCGATGTTTTGTTATTTTGTCATATTTGCTTCAAGTAAATTACAGCTCAAAAATATCTATCGAGCCCGAGGCACATCAGTGACTTTCCGAGTTGAGTCGGATGCAAGGCACGCTTGATTTTGTATAAAACTATTTGAACGCAATATTATACACGGAATATTTATAAAATTATGTTCTAACCTGTGTCCAAATGGTGCATGTCCTTAATTCGTTTGTAAATATGATAAGGTTATTGAGCATTTTTTGCTGATATAGTCGCTTAAGCAATACTGTTGAATGAGATCTGGAATTACCAACATGATTCTCGTGCTGTTCAATCGGGATAATCTGATGAGCTATTTGCTGATTGTGCAAATAAGCAATCACATTTCATTTCACACCTGAAATCAATCTGAAAAATCAATTCGTACAAACTATGCCGACTCGTAGGTTCAGAAACTATCACTGTATTGGCAGAATTGTTTATTCCTGATCAGAAAACTGGAACAAAATATACACAAAAGGCGAGTGACTTAAAATGTGCGGGGTAATTATTTGCCAAAATATTACTCAAAGTACCATGTCCAAGGTAGATAGCTTGAGCTGTCACATTAATGTCTTATCGTGTTTCGAAACGAGGATTCACTTAACGTCACTGTATGTCATCGTGAGGATGTTCGTCACCAAACTAAACACAAACTGTAGTTTACAGAATTGATGTTGGTGGAAAAAATAGTCGGTCACAAGTCTTGTGAGGACTGGGCTGTCGACGTTTTCTAGTTTGCCTGTCACTGCTTAGTTAAGTCCAGGGTAGGGTTTGTTGAGTTTCAACGTGCATTGCAAACTGCATTACACATAGAGTGTACCCCTTATCAAATCAAACTTATGTTTGGTCTTCATGAACAGACGAAACTGACCTGAAACCTTAGTTGATGGTATAATGTGTAGGATGGAATGCGGTTACCAAGATTTTATCAAATTCAGATGCCAGTAAGTATGTTGTACTTGACCTCATGTGTGTTCACGATAAGCGTGTTTTATTTGTGAAAAGATTTGGGGCTTTGTTGAATATTCTGTCATCAAGATTTCAACATATATTCAAGATACACAGCGATACAGCCGATGTATTTGGTTAGCTTCCCTTCTGAAATGAACAAGTAAGGAAAACTTTGCAGCATTCCTGAATATTGGCGTTGTCGTTATACTTATATATGAATGAAGAAAGGCACATTAACTGTAAAGTCCAAAGACGGTAAAAGTCGAAAAAGCTGCCGACCACGTTCATCAATTCGATGTAAATGATTGTGCCTACTTCTAAATCAATATTCTGACCCAAATGTGATGATGATTTACCGGCTTGGAGTGTGAGTAACAAAATATGGCTGCCGTTATCGATTAGGGATGGACAGTAACAGAAGGAAAATCAAAGAAAATTGTCTTAAATGAGCATCTGGAAGAAGGCCTGACAGACTGACACACAAGGATGTAAACCTATCGTGCAGTCAGCTCAACAGGTTTATTTGTTTAGTTTACTCATATAGCAGAAGGATTCATGGTATGGGGGGTTATCATTTTGTTCTGCATCATCAATCATATGCTGAAAGTAAACTCCCAAATATAGTGGATTTGCGATAAACACAAGAACGTATCAAATTATCCGGATCTAATGGTCAACTGCGGACATACGAATAGCCTGCATGAACAACTTTTAAAGGCACAATGTTGTTCATTGTGATCTGGTCGACACAGCCTCAACAATTACAGACAAGCTTGGATGAGGGTTACACGGAAATACAATTAGCAATTGACCTACGTCAACCCGATGACTATATGACTAGATATATTTGGTAAATGATGAAGATGAGCTTCTCGTTCTCTCTAATCTCTGTCCACTCGACTATCTCTGGGATATAATTAACCATTTTGACAGGTATTTGCTAAGCATTAACACAAAGCTTATCTAAATGTCACTTCATCTGACTCCATTGATAGATGACTTGACGAGATGATTTATTACGTTGCGCAGTTTAGGGGATTTATTTTGGCAGCTGGATACGTGTTTCCCGGTATAAACTGTGCTGTTTGGGCTCACCGGTGGCTGAAGATTAAGATGTTGTTTATCATTCAGGCAGGCAACATTACAATTCTGCTCAGCATAATTAAGTGATTAATCGCCTTGAATCCATTTGTCACTAACTGTTCCGAAGCTTAGAAGACACAGCTACTGCCCACTCCGAGTTGCTATATGATCATTTGTACGCTAAAGAGTTCTACTTGGTCCTCATGCCAAATTAAAAGTGGTTTCTAAACTAAGGTTTTGCAATGTTTCACTTTGGCTTATAGATTACCTAACTGTTCTTTTTCATGTTATTCACAAATTATTCACGTTTGTGGCCTGCGTTAACTGAAGAGATGTCTTTGTCACTGGATGCCGCAATGTGTCCTTGGGTGTCCGATATAGCCATCGACGGGAACCATCGCCGATACGAGTAGTAAGTCAAGAAATCTGAGAATCATGGATTTCAAAACGCTACTGGTTGACTAGCATTATCATTGATCCTATCAATTTGTTCGTTGTGTTATTACTTGCTACCAACTTCCAACTCTTGAAAGTTAAAAAACTGTTTTACCCGAACATAAACAACAGGCAGTAACAACGTATACTTTTAAAAGCATGTCACCTAATCCTCATGATTTCTGTTCCAAGCTTGTTGCATTTGTCGTCGTTGTGATACAGCAACTAGAGAAATAAAAACGAAAACTGGACATTTCATATAGTATCCCTCGCTACTACACAAGTTAATTGAATCAATAAATTTAAGTGTTTCCATTAAAATGAGCTGATAAGTTGCATAGGTACAGAAGAATACAGACTTCCACTGTTCATGAGGGACAATCGAGACATCAATATTATGCACAGTGATTTGTAAACAACATTCCTTTCACCGTATTTTCAGCTAACTAATAGTTTACGATGATGATTATCACGGTTATTGAAAGAAACTAATAAGAACGGAACAAAAGAGACCCTGAGCAGTGACTCAGTCATAGAAAGAATAGTCGGTATCATAGTACCCAGTGAAACCAAGAGCATAGCGTTCGTAAATTAGACAAGGAAAAGATAGCCTTCAAACTAGATTTATTTGTTGCCTGATCAGAAAAAAACACTGGTGCTCAACTAGTTATAGGTGTTTGATGATCCTGGTTCACCTGAAGGGCCACTCAGGTGCAAATGCCGTAATCGCATGGCAAACAAAATGGCGGGCCTTCGTATGGGTGAAATGTTAACTTCTGTCTTCTGAGCAAATGAAGTTAACTTTCGGGAACAATGCCCTCTCTCAGCAGTAATGCACGTTTTTCGGGGGAATTGTCCGTACTTTAACCTCTAAGTGAAAAATGTTCTGAACTCAGTAGTTCGCCTTATTTTTTACAGTGATCCATGTACCATTACTACATACTAGTACTATTCCAGGTGCAACATAAACACCCTTGGGTTTCTCTAGCGCAGTGTGCAGTTACCTTATTTTTGTGTTTACGTCTGGTTATCCGGAATGCCATTCTCCATGACACAAATGAAACGACACATCTACTTCGTATTGCTTCTTTGGACTCAATAAGCGACGAATTGCGTTTATCCTGCTTGCAAGAAAATATTCTGTCACACGATTCGTGATATTCCTAACTGGGACTTAAGCTGGTTGATTTATCCTACGCATTTAGGTCTTCCTTTCAACTCCTTGGATTGATTGAAAACGATCGGATATTTGAGACAAACAAGTGCGTTAGTTCAACATGGCGTCCCATTTTACTAGCAGCTCTCTTAGAGAAACAGTTGACGGTGTTTGTAGTCTTGGTTACAACGTCCTCCTTTTCCAATTCAGGTGAGTAAATTGAGGTGACCATTGTGTTTGGCTATGTACAGTGATTGATACGCCTGCTTTTCCAATCATGCCGATCTTCACTCCATTTAGCCCGTTAGCTCGAATCTGTGCCTATTCATTTCAATGTTTAAAGCCAGTTACCTAAACATATATGGTCAGCATGTAAGAAATGTTGCTTTTTTACACTGTTATATCCCAGGGCATCGTCCAACTTGTCAAGAATATATTGGCAATATTGGCTAAGTAGCTGAATGAAAAGCTATAGGTTGGAGATAGAGGAGGTGAAAGGATAAAGTTTTAGTCACTATTTGTGACCGAGGAACTGAGGGAGAGTGACGGATAAAAGGGTTTAGTGCGTTACTTGTTGTTATGTCAAAACGTCTGTCATTTGTCAGTTAACGGAACAAGGCGCTGGAGGCCACATGAAGGGTGCAGGCAACCGAGTTTTAAATGCTGGTAAATGCTGGACAGTTGGCTTGTTCGCAACCCTCTTTGCGCCACTTCACAAAATGACTTTAATTTCGAAGCATTTGGTTGAAACATCCTGAACAATCATGCCAAAACCGGAGTAGAAGATATTTCTACTACCTTCTACCTTGACAAACAATTAATTTCCACCTTCTTGGTTTTAGTGTTACACTTTGGTCAACAGATCATATCAATCGCTCCTGTACTGGTGCAAATGTTGGTGGTGATGGTAGCATATCGCTTAGTTACTGTCAATCATACGACTCGTGTCGCTTTATTGGAACCATCCCTACAAAATTCGGTAATGAAACTCTCGAACCTTTTGTTTCGCGGTCTAAGGATGAATAGCTGACTGCACATACCGTTTGCTTGTGGTCTGCGGTGCCACACGGATACACTGAAGTTGCACGTGTTTGAGCACAGACGGTGGTGCTACCAAATGAGTTGACTTGCTTAAGGTAAATAAGACCGGTCCTATCATTTGAAAATAACGAATGACAGCAGGTTCAATTGCGTGAGTAGGCCATTGGGGCTGGAAGGGCCGGACTGAGGTAAACGCCTAATAAGACATGAAAACTTGTAAAATAAGAACGTTCGTACCACCGCCTCCACTATTAAACATGGTTGCAAAGTGTTTACAAAGGGACTGCTCTGGAAAGGGCTTGCGATTAACAGCACCTGAGCTTATTGGGGGTAGTTGTCTTCAGCTGTTTGGGAACACTAGTCAGCGTCTTTTCAATAGGCTAATTCGAACAATACGTATGGAAATAGTATGTGGCTGTCGCAGACCGAAGTTTGGTTCAAGGATTATGGTGAAAGAATTATTCCATCTGCTACGATCGTCTCAGGTGCACAGCCTTGTCAAGACACAGTGGTTATGTGACATCATACACTAAGTCGAATACAATGAGTAGACGGTGTAAGTGTTCGCCTGCGCACCATTAACTTACCAGCCGGACGATCAACTATTCATCTTTGCGCATTTGCTAGAACATTCATGATATCATAGCACCTCTTGTAGAATTGAGACCAGAAACCACATGCTATACTTATATCTATGGGGTTGTGTTTGGTAGCTAAATATTAGACAAGAGTTGGCACACGTTCACCAGCGCATTTTTGCAAAATGATTTTCTGGAATATGTTGCTTGCAAACTTCACACTCACTGAAGTAAGCATGATTACATTTTTCCCATTGGTGGGGTTTACTTATGAATTTTGCAGATGGTAAAATCTACTTTTCTTCAAGCTTTACTGTAAAACCATGTTAAAACCAAGTCGGTAGCTATAAACTTAAGACACCAAATTTGTCTAAGTAGTAATCTTTATTTTGGCGTTCAGTAGTAGTGTTCACCTATTTTGGTTGATTTAAAAGTCTGTACTGCTAAGCTGCGAATGATGAATGAATGTGTAACAGTGAAGAAAGTCTCGTTATTTACATACAGTATGCGGTTTTCAAAGCACAACATGAACCTAAGCTTCTGTCATCACTGTATATTCGTTTTTTTAGTTTGCAGTAAAACAATAGCATATTTACTTCTTCTGCTCCACGGAGTGATTCTCTCATCCCGTCCGACACACTTTAACAGTAGATCGGAACATTTAGTTTTGTACATTGTTTTACTCACCAAATGTTTTAACGGTATCATGAGAAGGTCATCCTATCAGGACCCAGCACGTGCAAGCTATTAGACTAATTTGCCATAATTTCGCCATTTAAACAAAAACACGACCTTATCGGTTCTGTAATAGAGGAAACAAGTATGATTTATGCAACCAATAGAGTTAATTGCCAACCGGAAAAATACGTCGAGAATTTCCAAAGAAAATGGTTACTAACAACAAATACACTCCATTCACGTGCATAGTTGAACAGACAATGTTTTAGAAATATGACCGAAATGGAGATGAGGATTATAAAATATTCTTCTTATTGTTATTCAGGACAATAATGCATCAGAACGCTGCAATTTATGAAAGAGTTACTTTTCCTCCCTCAGTTTGAACACGATAGTTGAGAATTAAGACAGCGTAGATGTGAGTAGCTGTTACCGATTTATAATTACCAGGTTCGTTACAACATGAGATACCTTAAATACCAAACAATTTAGGGAATAAATAATTCATAAGTGCGTTGCTTCTTAAGGGGAGGCCAAATTGACGAAACAAAATTTGTAAAATCAAAAGTCGGTTTATTTAACCAGGCCAGGTTTAGTAACAAATTCAGCGTACTGTGTATGCCAACCGACTGCGATTACTTGCCATTTGCACCCTTCAGCTACATTGCAGTGCTCAGGGAACATAGCCTTCTGCACTCATTGAGGAAGACACTTTTTTACTTTGGACATCAAGCCTCTGTCGGTTCTACTATCGTAATTTTCGCAGAATTACCTACAGGTGGTTGAATGACCTGTGGTATGGTGCTATCAAGCCGATCAATTTCGACTTATAGCATCGTTTGTTTTCTGGCTCGAGAAACTGCACAGAAATCAGCTACATTGATATTCAGTTGGACGAATTTGTTAGTATTCAGTTCATAATGTAAAAACATTTCAAAGGCAGATAACCATAGATTCTGTCGAGCTTCATTTCAAATACCTCCTTGAATAGTGGTTTTACGGTGGTGTGTACTTCCATTATAGCTTTCAAGTAACCGTTGGACAGTAAAACTGTTGTGCACATGTCAACCTTTCCCGCCAGATTCGGAAGTGCGCAGTTTGGAATGCGTCACTCGTCTGGATAATTTATTTGCTTTTGTGCATTTCTGGTTAACTGCTTCGAAGCTCTACTGAAGTCAGGGTATTAAAAGGACTGGTCGAATTTGCAACAGGTAGCTTTTCCACTGGATTCACCATTCCGGTGGCATGTCAAAAAATGCTAAGCTGTTGTTCACTTCAAATTCGAAAGCGTCCTTCAGACAAAACACATCTGCATAGTCACTGGTTATTGATTCATCCTAATGTAACGTCGAATTTTTAGCATGTGAATTTTGCAGTGCCTGCAGTAAATCTTTCTCAAAACGAAAAAAATGCAATTTAGATGGTGTTCGGTCGAAGCACCAAATACCAGCCAACGTTTCTACCAGTAAACTTGATGAGTCAGTTCGTCCCCATTTCGAGACTGAACCTGGATGATGATCTATTAGAAAACTTGTTTTTTCTTCACATAACTACAAGGTAGGATGTAGTGTAGCTCTTCTCATTAGAAGCAAATCACCCATGACTAGCGTTGCCCGCCCAAACTGCATCGGAGAGTTTATCTGTACAAAACTAGCTGTAGCATCATCTTCCGTGAGTATTGTTCACGATAATATAGTCGGTAAATTTTATGTATTGTTCACAACGTTTTTGTCATTTGTTCCTACTATGTGACCCATCGCACAACCTGCGAGAGACGTACCTAATTTTAGACAGTTGATGCCAGCGTGTTATTGTAGTTCCTGTTTTACTTCCGAAGAGTGCGTGATGCAACCACGGGGTCACTGAGGAACCAGAGCTGATTGGCGATTTTACTAACGCTATTAATTGTTTTAACCTCATTGTATTGTCTGATGAATTGAGGTTTTGAATCGCTAATGCAGTTATCACTCACCGTCATCTGTGGCAGTGGCTTAAAGTCAGTTATTTGTGAAAATACAGTCCTTTATTTCTTTTACAGGGCTTAGTCTTTTAATACTGTACGTATGTTGTAGGTACATCATATAAAGGGGAGAACAAGGGAAAGTCCAATATGCGAATGAACGAACATCGATGACCTGTACGCTACTTTTATAGTATCTGGATCTGACCAGTGTATAGCAGGTTTTGAAACCTACTGCCTTGACATCCTGGCTCACTGAACGAACAAAACTCAAAGGGTGATGCCCGGTCAATAGCTCTGAAGTCCTAGTCCACTCAAACTACCTTTCGATTTCAAAGTCGCTGTTTTAATACCAGGGTTACAAACATGCTTCTCAATGCAGTTTCACTATTGTTGACACAATGAACAACATATTAAACAATCCAAATAAAAATGTATACTGAAAGGTTTGTACAGATTTTCTAAGTTTCACTATTTTAGGACTATTCACATCTTGAACCTCTGAACAGCTTCTGATTGCATCACAGACTACTTGAAATTTAAAATTGGAAAATAACAGTGATCTTAGGCTGGTACTACCTGCATCCGGTTATTTCACATTTTTCTATTGATTCATCGACTAGGCTCTAATGTCCTGAAACACCTTATCAACAAAACAGATCGAAACATCAGCCTAGGAACTTTGACAACTTACCTCATTTGTTTATCTCTGAACCAGTTATCTCCCAATGCAATAACTCGGTGTTTATTCGTGTGTACTAGTCTTTGTAAGACAGTCTTTATTGTTAGACGCGCAAAAACAATTCACAATGACATCCGCTTAGAATGTTTATTGTTGAGAATTGTGACATTTGCTTCGATTTACTAGTCAGTATACTAATGTGTAGAACGATTTCTTGTGGAACAAGGCGAAACATAACGCTAGAGATCAAGCATCTAAGTCCATTGAATACAGTTTATGCGCGAGAGTGAGTAAGTAAACAACACACGGGAACGTGACTGTAATAACCAGTCGAAGATTTATCTGTGCCGCTTATTCTAGCCCTAAAGGTGTGCATAGATCGGTGCGGATGTCACAAGCACTTACTGAAAATGTGTAGAAACTTAATCTGCTACAGAATTCTAGATATGTTTGTGACGTTACAAATAAACCAAATTTAGGTTACTGTTTCAATCCATTAGAAGCATACGGCTAGTTTCAGGGTTGATATCAATCATCATGCATGCGTATCCTATGAACCTAGGCCACATAGTTTATTATGGAAATAAAAGGTGCTGATTCTTGAAGAGTTTTGCTCATTCGCGAGTTATTTTTATGTTTGGTTCCAGTCAAGTAGAGTTTGTGGACAAGTACAAGTGAAAACGGTTCCAAAAATGTAAATCGGATAAGTGACAAAAACCACAGAAATCTCGATGAATGCTACTAGTAAACTTTGGCGATTAACTAAATCCCACCGATGTTAGCATATTTTCGATCCACCAGTTTTGATTATTTAAGGATTCGGTAAGTAACAAATAGAAGCAAATTAATTGCCAGTCACCTTTGCTGAGAGTTTATGTTTTCAGTTGAACGCTTCAGCTAACACACGAGAATACTAACTTCAGTTTACACCCTAGTCGGACGAATCAGTAGTTGACTTCTGGACATCGCACTTGTCATGTAAACCGGGTAAACATCACTTTTTGAATGAGTGTTAGACACAAACAGGCCAATTTCGATTGGACATTCAAGCACAGTCATCAACACGTTATTCTCAATTGGAAAGATCACCTCAGTAGCTTTACTGTTTAAGTAACTCAGTAACAATATAGTCAGTCATTCGAACAGAGAAGGGGTTCAAACAAGAATGTTCATTGCGACGATTCATAACCAAATGGGCTAGTAAAATGTGGAAGTTGTGACTAAAGTATGAGGGATGTTTAGTAACTCACTAAGCATAGAAGTACGAAGGAAAGTATAAACTACTCAGAAAATCTGTTGTTTTTTCATCACGGAGACAAACGTCCTCGTGAAATGTACAAACTAATGTGTCGTTTAATGTACTCAAGTGAAAGCTTTCGAGGAATTATCCGGATGTTTGTTGTTTTTGAGCAAATGTAATTGTCTGTAGTTCATTCAGATTTAGAATTGTAGACCGATCTTTAGATGAGATAAAGTAGTGGTTCGTGTAAGTTATAAATAACTAACTTTTTATGGCGAGCCAACAATTTAAGAAAAACACGGTATTTTCCATTTTCAATGTGAGTGCCATACCATATAGGTGGGTAGACAGAAACGGCAACTGTGCAGTCCTTTAACCAACATTGTTCTAGCTTGGGTTGAAAGTGAGATGATGCTGACCATGGCAACGGGTGTTAAGCGACCGGTACAGAACAGGCAACCTGCACAGTCAGCCACACCTCGTTTGATAACCCCTAGGCACAGGACCATTAAAGTCAGTGCTTTAAAATTTCTTCACGTCTCCCATATCTAAAGATTGCTTCATTTCTGATGGGCTATTACTATCACTGGTAAGTGGTAAGAAAGTTTGCTGATATAAGTAGAACGTCTCATTCTCACAGACTTTCTGGTCACCCCTCTATACACGAGTTTTGCTCCTGTCAGAGCATTCCAGTAGTGCATATCCATTTCGCGACTGAACGTTTTCATATACTGATTCAGTCATGCTTGAAGTGGGACCATTGGCGCAAAAGTCAACAGGAGTTCTAGTCGTGGTCATGCAAAGATGTACGGTAATGACCAGGCCTAACAAGAGCGAAAGTCGAATGTAGTGTTTCTTTCCGAAACAGACTGATTGGAATGTCTGTGGGAATGCGACAGCTGTTGTTATCCGCAGATGACAGTCAGACCAATGTGAACCGGAGAACGTAACTGTCAGTATGAAACTGTCCTGCTAAGCGATCAATCAGGATGACTGTGTGGGCAAGGTTTTCAATTTTCCGTTCGCTAATTTTGTTTAAATGTGTTATAAAAACACCAACAGTAAAACAAATACCTCGAGATACGTGGCAAAAATTGCCAGGAAATAAATCGTACAGTCATTTGTTTTTATTTTCGTTTTCAAATTGATTTCGGGAGGCAACTGATTTTACCATCATTTGCATGTAAAACAAAGCACTATGCCTATTGAGGTACGTCGTTCTTGGTTGTACCTTAAGGCATTCTTTGCAGGAATAAATATGAAAATAAAGGGTGTGACAGTGTGTTAAACGGTTTATGCCTGGATGAGTCTTAGTTGTGTCGGACAGTTTATTACTTATAATCTTTCAACTTTGAACAGTGCTGCAATTGTGGGCAGGAAGCTGATTTGTCTAATCGGAATGTTTGATTTCAATGTTACGCTGGTCATGTTCAAGCTGAACTCTTCAATCTATAATAAAATACTCGGAAAGAAAACATCCCCACCATGAAAACAGCGGTTAAAAATGTGAGATTCCTCCTGTTTTCATGTGCCCAACGACAAACAATGTTTGCTGAAGATTGCACAAACAATCCGGCTTTATCTAGCTGCGAAATGGAAACATTGCCAAAAGTAGAAAAATGCTACATTCTTGCTCCAGCGTAAAAACTTGTCAGCGGACCATAGAAGACGCTACAGATCAACCGTGTACGAAGGAGAGCAGACGAATCATTTTTGACCAGAAGGATAAGCTGTGTTGGCTTGCTATAGGTGGTTTAAAAATGCGGAAAATAATATCCAAAATTTAGGTGGAATCAAATTTATTTTAAATTTCTACTTTTAGAGTTTTGATCAAGCCTCTGTCTTTATTTCAACAGCTCCCAATATCAATGGAAATTTTTCACAATCTATGATTGATCTACCCAATAGATATTGAGGCGCTATTATACTTTACTAAATTGATCACTGCCACTGTCCGTAGCTTTTAATCGGATTGGGTCACCGAATTCCCCATGACGCATGTTGGGTTTTTATTTCCCGACGACTATTGATTGCGCTTGCAAGAAAAGTATGCAGACATTCAAAATATTTTTTGGGCAAACCAAATTTGACACTCAACCCTGTGCTGTAATCCAACAGATAAATTTAAACAGCCCAGTCCTTATCTCAAGGTATATCCAATTCAGTACGTTTTGCCTGATG
The DNA here is from genome assembly GCA_014338405.1 of Paragonimus skrjabini miyazakii. Lineage (NCBI taxonomy): Eukaryota > Metazoa > Platyhelminthes > Trematoda > Plagiorchiida > Troglotrematidae > Paragonimus > Paragonimus skrjabini miyazakii. The sequence goes on along the minus strand of JTDE01001605.1, from coordinate 34,089 downwards.
TTAGTTTGCCATCAAATTGCACACGAATTATGCCTTGTTGTGCTGATCAATAATCCACATCAACGGTCAGCCAACACAGTGCGTTCGCTCACTAATGTGTGCGCCAGTCATTTGACGCTCATGTGAATGTAGGCATGCATCAATATGTGCGTGCACGAATGCACAAATGCTTGCCGGTGTTCCATTGCCCTATAAACACTCTGGTCTAATACATCAAACAATTCCTCATAATTCCCAACCAGTCCTTACCCAGGTAGTTATGCACAGTTCGGAAGAATGTGAACAAGACATGCACAAATCGATTTTATCTGTAACCGGTGAGGGCCAACCCAGAAAAGATGAATGAACAAATTTGATTCACCTGCAAGATGCTGATGACATTGATAGATAATTATATATCCGTTATCACTAACACGCCTCAACACCTAATGTGCACATAACATAGAAAAATCAGGACGTATTCCTTCAGCTTGTTACGATATTTGTTTGTGCTTGAACTATAAAGGAGACGAGATACTGTGGAGGAAAATTTTCTCACATTTTTGGATTCTTTTCTATGTACACAGTGTTATTACATTTGGTTCGAAAAATATTTGGCTAGTAACTCTAAAGTGACTATAACCATGGTATAGATTATAGTTTGTTAGCGATATTCTTTAGTGCAAACCGCAAGAACCGGCATTTTTTATATGAATTGTGTGTAGTCAGGTTTAAGTTCATAAGTTCGTGAGACCGCTCATACCCAGCGTGGTTTGCGTGCATTTTAATCTACTGACAATACTTCAATTTGTTTGGAGACGTTTTTTTTCAATCAAAGTTAAAATTGTATTTGTCTGCAGATTTTGGGCAAATTTCTTGTTGCCACCTACCAGAATATTACGTTGGTTTTATGCCACGACGGCCGGCGATCTGCACTAATGAACTGGTTGCAGAAAGTGTATTGTTGTGTTAAGAGACGATTACGTTTGTACTATAAAATATTGTACGCCAACCAACTTTAGTAGCTTATTTTTGCCACGACAATTGAGCAGCCATAACAAGAATAGTTAGCCCGGTTTTGATGATTAACGTTCATATATTTTTTTTCGAAAATGCGCGAAAAAATGATTGGGCAACGTTCGTTGTTCCCGTGGGGAAGACGTCTCAACATCAGACGGTTGCCAGTCTGTCAAAACCAGTATCAAAGTAAGTTTATAGTAGACAACATGGCCTGAAATTTCATAGACTGCTAGCAGTGTTTTCGATGGCTATCAAAATGAACTTTTACTGTGGCCAAAATCGCGGATTCTACTTTCAACAGTTCCAGATGGAAGGATGATCTCAGGCCGACTGTCCCTTGCGTGTTACCGTTTCACAACACGAGAAATTTAGTTACAAAATGCGCTGTGTGTTGAGATATTCAAGGCAAATCATAAACAAGTGCCGAAAGAGTGGTTTCAACGGCCCTAACACAAACAAAAGTTTTGTAACTTGAAAAAACACAACATTCGATTACTAGATTAATCCCTATAAAATGGAAACATTAGAAATACGGGACGAAAGACGAGATGAGTCGGTAAAAGTACTCAACAGCTCAAATTTATTCGTGAATCTTATTAAGATTCAGAGTCTTAAACTTCAGTTTCCACCAAAATACACATTACTGTCTGAAATTATTAAAAAACGATGGTTTCGGCAAGGTTGGCCAAGACTATAGCCAAACTGAGTCAAAGATTACTCACTAGCGAATACGGAAGCTACAGCGGTGGCATAAACTTGCAGAATAACGATGGTATTTATCCTGTTGTATAAGCGATAAATATTTGCAATACATTTTACTCAAACCGAAAAAATCCTCAAATTAAGTGTACACAATTTATATTCTCTACTTATTATCAAACGGGTTTCGTAGAACCAGTAACTACAAAACCACTTGCTTTCTGGCGCATATTTACTTGGTGGATTCTTGTTTTTGCAATACATTCAAAGATTGAAACTCATTCATTTTCAACGAAGTTACAACTTTTTATCTTACTGGTTTAAAAACGCAGAATATTGAGATTTTTTGTAGACAGTAAGTAAATAAAGTAGCAGCTACCGTAAATATTGATTATTAAACCGGTCAATATAGGTATTATCATCGAGTGATGTTTTCATTGTATCACAAGTATTTTGATGACGTTTTGCTTAGCAGACCAAGTTTTCTAGCGTGTACAACTCCACGTGCTGTCTTAATACTGCAGTGAAATTTGGAGTCATATGTATTTCGTGAGAACACTGTTGGTACCCACTTTCAACCGTCCACGAATTTTAACTAGTGAAATGAAAAGATTATGCTAATTACCTAGCTAATCCAAGATTGTGATTGCGTCGTGTTGATAACAAGTATAGAAAGGTCGTTGGGTTAGTTACTTGTGTTGACAGTTCCTTCGCAAAATTGCCATAATTTGAAAACCACGGAAACGGTAGGATGGTAATAGATACTTTCGTTCCGTAACCTAGACAGTGATTGTATAGAAGGGATAAAAAGTGACTTTTGGCGCCAGTTGAAAATGCACGTGCGATTAAATTTATTACACAAAGTAAAAAATAATAGACTATAGACTTTAGCCACACCATGCGTATAACTTCGACGTAGTTGAAATTGTTATTATCTCACCGCAAAACTCTGGCGTGCCAGCCATATCCTGGAATGTTTCATTTGGATTCAAAACCCGGGCCAGTCCAAAATCGATTATTTTTATTTTTCGCGATGCCAAATCTTCAATCATTATATTTTCTGGCTGGAATAAAAAGTCGTAACCAATAAATTTAAAGTTCATTGAAAACAAATATACTATTCCTATGATTTTGGCAAACCTGGTTATAAACCTGAGAAAATACATTGGAACGAGACAATTTTCGATGGTATTTTAATTTACTGATTTGCAGATAAAGTTTAAAACACATCTAAAACGTCAGGTACCTACTGACTTCAGGATTATGGACATTCAAAGAATTACTTTTTCTGTGCAGTTGTTTCACAGACCAGTATTTGTGATTCGTCCTTACGTACTAAATGAATAGGCGGATGCATTTAACTACTTCCTATAGGTGACAGTACATTGATCGCCTGAGATGTAAACGAGGAGCTTAAGCTGTAGATAAGCCAACGATCAGACGGTTACAACAATCTCATTAACTGGAGAACTGTTAGTTGGCTCAAATCAGCGATTGCTATGCTTATTCAGGGGTCAGCTGTGAGCTAAAAGAAATAGTCTTCTACTTCTACGCCGCTATGCCAGTCGTGGGAATAAAGAGTCAAATGAACGGTATGTGTATCCGGCGTCAGTCTGGACCAAATATTTATTACGCTGTATAAGAATTGTTTATATGAAAAAGAAATGGTCACCTATTGCATTTATTCGTTTGCTGATTATTTGGTCGACTTATTTCGATTGCGGAAAAATGTATTGAAGAATAGTAGTATTCTACACTGTTTTTCGATAGCCATGGGCTGTAGTAGACAGAGCCAACAAGAGTTGAAAAAAGACAGCATTGAATCAATATTCGAAAGTGACAGTATACTTCCGATGACAAATACCCTGATCATTGACCGAATTCGCAAACCACCATTATCGTCACATAGGTGCCAATGACCAGAGAGTACCAACACACACTGTCTTCACCATCCTCCCTGTAACTGTGGTGAAGTTTATATTGGCTGAGTCGATCGGTGCTTGAACTCCAGGATGAATGACCACTTGCCAACCTGAGACTTGAATGTGACTGTGAAGCCTCTTTCAGACTCGTAAGGCTCTCGAAAGCATTCCACTCCATCTGTCACTAAATACAGATTGACCACGCGATTGAGGTTGGCCATAGTATTCCACACGTTCTTTGTTGCGCTAAGGCAATAATTTCTGTTCATTTCAAGGAGACACTAGTCTCACAAGAACAACCGCATTTATGTGGGCTGCAACATTTTAGGCACGAGTCTCTTCTCCTTGATTGAGTTAGTAATAGTTTATCATGAAACTTCATTAGTCCTAAATAAATTCCTCGTTAGTTTCACATGCTACTGAAGAGTCAATGCAAAATGTCAGGATTCATGGTTATAATTATTAGGTTTCAATATGTTTTGATTCCGAGTTCCGTTTAATTCTAAACGCTTTTGATTATTTGAACTAAACTCTTGATCATTAGGTCTTGTTAGCTGATTGTCTGTTCACACTGAACGCTGCAGTTTGTGAAATAAGTGTTTAGAATGAAACTTGAAGCAAGAAACTAGCGGAACGTATGTCAAAACCGTAGGTCCATTTTTTTTCATGCTTCCATCTACTCACTGGGCGGTTAAAGACAAGTTTCGTGAGGTTACAAAATAACACGCACTAATTTATTGTGTTCCATTGACATGCCCCAAAAAGATAAACATTAAAGTTCACACAAGCAAAAGGGTAAGTTGGTCCAAAATAACAGCAGCTGTAATTGTTTACTAGTCAGCACTCATTAGAATTGTGAATGACAGCTCAGAAACTGGGTTGGATACTGACGGTCAGTAGCACAAAATAAGAAGGCGAGTTTCTACGGAAAAATCTTTTCGTGTAATCAGTGCAAGAAGTAAAGCACTGACGAAGTTGCTGAAATATCAAGTTGTTGTATAACAGGCAGTTTCGTAGTGAGTAGTATACTACTCGGAAAAAGACGGTACGCCGGGAAGACGACGGACCAAGGGAGACTACCGGGATAGTGTGTACGCGCCATAGGAGAAGTGCCACCAAGGCGAATGACAGTGTACTGCTACCCAATGTATGTGAATGCACGTCAACCGTGCAAATGAGTGTACGCGTTTGTGGTCCCGTGGTTAACATGACGTGTACAGGAGTTCCTGCAATAAACGACTTTACAGGCCAATCGTCTTTTACGGTCACAGCAAGCTACTGCATTTGTACCCACACTACTGTCAACAGTGTTCAGGCCTTGTTTGAAAGACCTCAGAGGCAACGTGAAAAGTTTATCAACGAGTAACGGCAAACTGATGCAGTAATATAAAAGGACAACATATGCATCTATGAATATATCCGTAATGGCGAAGTGACAAACGTTTGTTGGAAAGCTAGTTGTAACGAAATGATGAATAAACCATGCATATAGCTGTTAGAGAGTTACAAACCAAACGGGTTATTATACAGTTATACCCAACTACAATTGTGGATTAATTTATGAGTCAGTTTTAAAAACAATTGAGAGTCTGGTCATCATTTAACTCTTTTCGGCACCCACTAAGTATCAAGTGCGATTTGCACGTGCAGAACTGAAAGTTGATTTAGTTTAACCAAAACTTCCTGTCGACTGTCAAGCCCCAGCGCCAGTTAATTGTACCGGTGAATATGAAACCTCTAACTGTGAGAACAGCTAAACGTGTGTGAGGTACTGGCAGTGATGACTGGAGGTTTATTTTGTCTGGGTTCCAGGAATCAACCCTATGTTTCCAACAATTCATATGTAACAGTGTAAAAATGAAAACGAAACCAGTCATTCTAACAAGGCGATAAGTGCCAATATCAGCCACCAAGTATAGAACCGATACGTAAAATCGAAAATCATTGCCGCTTTTGAAATGTTCACTACTGATGAGAATTTAAGACAGATGTTTAGAGTTTTACGATTTTGAAGATGTTTCGCCAAATGCATATGACTGTTGTAGAGTTCGCTACGGAAACTTCATAGAAGCTGTTCAGTCAAATGTTTAGCCAGAAGGTTTCATTAGAAAACAACCGAATTCAGACCTTTTGAGGACATTTTTTTTTACTATTCAACAAATTCGAATAGTAGAATTAATTTTGGTCCGTTTCTAGGTTCAAAAGAAAGAATACTACCGGACATTAAGAGATTTCGTTTAATTAACTAACAGCGAGTGCATCAAAGCAGGAATGTGATATCCTAGGGAGGAGGGTTGAACAAAGCAGCAGTCCGCACACACACACTGAGTTAGTGCCAGTCACATATCAGAATGAATCAATACTAGTTTGTTACATATTCCTAGAATTTAATTCCTGTTTGAATCGATTTTCTGTTAGGTTTGTTGATTTTTGTATGTCTACTTTACTTAGATAACATTTCAGTTTTTCTCACTATCTTTAAAAGTTATGAACCAAATTGCACGAACGCTGATCAAAAAGCAGTTACAGTTCACTTATGGAAACTAGTTTTTTTTGCAAGCTCATTCTTATTGTTTGATTCTTGATAACAGTTTCTGCTGTTAAACTAGTCATTAAAAGTTCGTAAATACCAAATTGAGTGATGTTTACCCAAAACTTAATTCGCGTCAAATCGAGCAAGTTGTCAATCGTAGATTACAAGGATCAAATTTCTAGTTCACTTTTTAGTTCACCCTGCGATCATTTGAGGGCATACATATTGGTAAATTAAAATGCCGGTAGAAGAAGCGCAATTAGTGCACAAAGAATCGTTGAATAAGGCAGGTTGTCTTTCTGAAAGTGTCTTACAAATATAAAGTGGACTTTTGTAAATTGCTAGTTTAAAACAAAACAACTACTATAACGACAATTTTTTGTCATGACGCGACTTGCTTTTTACCGGTAATCTGCTGTACTTAGTACTTAACGCATACTGATTGCAGTGAAAACTTTGGCCCTTTTCATGTGATCTGGCAATCGCAAACTGAAAATAACTGGCTACTTTTTGTTACCGTTTTTAGTTCAAAGGTGCAATCGACGTTGGGACTTGGTTTCATCGGCTCAGGAGCGCCATAAGGGGCATAACCATCAAATTCTTTAAACTCCTGCCTACTTACCGCTACGAAATCATAGCCTTAAGAAACAGACATTGTAAAGACGTCAACTAGCCTGTATACCATGATATAATACTCGCGTTTGGAGATGCAATAGTTCACGACGCACCACCATATGAAAGAGTAATTAACGACGTCTGCTACAGGATTGTAGCACTGGTGATATATTTTTGTGTTTCAGTACAGAGGTTTGTGCGGTACACCTAATTTAACGCAGTGTGTATGAATACTTTTGCGTAAATAAAAACGTCATGTGTCCAGGAGCTCAAATGACTGGCTGTGACGTTACAACTACAATCGCTTATTACTCTAATTCATTCAAATCTTGAACTTTTTTATAATTAGCAATGGGTTTGTTACTGGCATCTTCTTCACAGTTGTTTATCGAAATCTCGTTGGCCGGTAAATCTTCGTCGATATTCAGTTACTGTTGTAAGCATTCGCTGTTAAAAAAAGAACAATCGTTTTCAAAAATTGTCGACTTGGCCAGAGGAAATAGACGATCAATAACACGTGACTTATGCTAAAACTGTAGAATGTTCCAACGTGTTCGTGTTTGGGTAGATTTTCTCGTTAGCTAGGAGGTCAGCTAAAGTATTCGTACAAGCCGCTTCAATATTATGTTTGGGTAGCTGTTTGTCATATTTTTCGAAGACGTCAATTTACGAGCTACCAATTATTGTCTAGTTCGTGTCATTGCAAAAAAGAAGCCAGGTTCAGCACGAAATCACCTGTAATTTGATGCTTCAAACAAATCAGTGAAGAATGGCGAGGTTATTCAACTCTTCCTGTTTCAAGGTCACATGACTGAAAGCGTTACGCATCCCCTTAACAAACTGGATGACTGTCTTACCGAAAACATGCGGGATTTGAAATTCTCCAAGTCCAGCTGTGACACACGTATAACTGTTGATCACCTAATGATTACTTCTATACCTTTACATCCCTTTTCACACAGTTTTAACATTTTATCAGGAAGTGCGAGACAAATGAGGCCGGTTTCATTTATCTTTTGGTTTCAGCTCAAAACCGCCATTTTCGTCACATGGCAAATTTGTTCATCCATGGTTTGACGCATTGGTCTTTGCCTTATAATGCATAGTTACTTTTCCAGCCCGTTCATTCCACACGTACTTGCCGAGTCATGCAGGCGAGGTAACCAGTTAACTATCACACTTCTGAAGGTGACTTGCTTTTGTTGGCCATCTGGTTCAAACTGTTTCCCCTTATTGTGCTTGTGTCTTGCACAAAGATGTACCTAACTGCTTCATTTGACAGGTTAGTTTGCGCTTGTTTTACCGTTTTATTTCATGAAGATGGCGCCTGTGATGAAGAGGCGCCATTAAAAAGGTGATTGCGATGCAAAGTTGGGCTTATCAACTTTTACTGAACTGTAGATTGGGGAATAAAAAGATGCCTTTAACAACAGATTGATGGTGTCATCATAGTTTACCAATATACTTTATTCTGAAGGATTTAAAAATAAGTTTGAAACAGGGAGAACACAGAAATGGGTGATTTTTAAAAGAGATTGAGCAACTCTCTATGAAATCAGATTCAGAGTAAATATGTAGCCTGTATTTATCCACTAACAATTTAAAGAAGTCATAAGCAGAAAGCTAGCGAATTTTTGGAGGTAATTTTTTTTCAGACGCACATTAGGTATGCAACGCTTCATGGCTGCAGCTGCCCCGAAACATAAGGTGTTTAGCCTTTATTTGTTTATGATTTTGTATTCATTTTTCTGCTGTGATGTTGAACGTTTTAAGGCCAAGTGACTTAAGAAAATCTTCCATGTTACATATCGGCTTTATTAACAGCTCACTTATTGCACACCGTGTCAGTATGAGCTGCGAAGTTATCCCCAACTAGATCTTTTGTGTTATCTCAACCATACCAATTAACCCCAAAAGTGGTATGAACAACTAACAACAGGTAGTGTCAAGTAAATTGCTATTGGACCAAGGGTGACTACTGTTCATTCGCACAACCAATTTACACGGCATTAACAACCACTGTGGTGAAATTGCAAACAGTGATACCCCATTTATTTCAATATTTTTGCTTTCTAACCATTCAGTACCAGTTTCTTGCATGATCTAGGGGTCGGTGGATTTTTTCTTACACTGATCAGATTTTTACCAGTATGACGTGCCAAAACAAGTTAAATGTTCTATTTATTTTTTGTCTGGTCAGTTTGAGAGAAAACCTGAAACTTATTTGAAGTTTGTATAAATTTGTAAGAGCCATCAGAATACTACACCAAGCTATAGTTCAATATCGAAAAGGAAAAGTCACATTTATTCAAATCCTAGAGTTTACTACAGTGTAAGTTAAATAATTACCAAGATTCTTGTTGTGCCTCCAATTTTATCGCGCATACTAACTACCTTGCCTTTGGCTCTGAAGTTAACAGGACAACGTTTTATAATAACAAGTAATTTAATTAACTAGACGCATGAGTCACAATTTTATTCACAAGGATCGTTACGATTGCATCACGATGAATAAATGATTCAATTCAGTTTATACTTATGCGATCACTAGGTACGTTTGCTTATGATAATAAATCGTTTTGTGCCCGATACAAACAAATATGACTTACGTATAAATAACTGTATTGTAGCTAAATATGTATGCAGACAAATATAGCGAAGACTGTGGACGTTTTACAAATTATACTTTTTACAAAGTTGCATAACAACTGTTGCTTAAACTTATGGTATTGGTCGAAGAAAATCAAACGCAAAACTGTTGGCAGTGATAAATAACGGCATTCTTTCATTTAATGCAATGCTTGATAAGATTGATCAAAAGCAGTTGCAAGGCATATCGCAAATAAAACTATTTGCTTTTAGAACAGGGCGTAAGTAAGACATACCTAAGTATAGAACATTAAATACAATGCTTAAATGCATCAGAGCACACTTTCTCTTTTACGTATGCTTTCGAAAGGAAATACGTTATATCGATATTATAGAGTTTGTGATACCACTCCCCCCAGAAAATATTTTGCTATGCAATTTTCAACAGACGTGTACATCAACATATTGCGTTTGGACAACAATATGGTTTGAATTACGGTTGTAACCATCAATTTTCCCCCAGTGCATTTAATCATGAACAAGTATGTAAAAACTATACAAGATATGTCATCGTTGCTATCGTTTTGGCGACGTGACGGATTTAATAAATATGTGCAAAAATGATTAAAACCGAGATTTTACATCACATGTTAACAGCGAATAAATAATAATTACCTCACGCCTAAATTATTTTTTAGATGCCACTGGTCGACCAAGCGTTACAAAAATAAGTGGTCACCATTCGTTCACAGAATTTCAACGCAAAACTTTAATTCATTTACTTACAAGACTTTTATTCCACTTAAGCCACCTCATATTTAACGAGTAGTTTTGTTTGAATGCGTTTCTACCGCCAAGTTTGGTTCTTATAACAAACGCCTATTTGATCCTAATGATTTCTCATCAGATTAACCTAAACGCTCCGACATGGTCATGGCACTGCATCCGTCTGTTAAGTAATTGTCACGCTGTCGTTCAGTATGTAGTGCGTACTGCTGTCTTACATAAAAACATGGAGCAGTGACCGCAGCATTGAAGTAAAAACCTTAAGAAATTGCGCTAAAAATGTCTGAAAATGAAAATAGACCCTCTGTCAACTCGAAATTTTGCAGAAGATGAAATCTTAAAAGACCCAATATCTACATTCGTTAATCTAATACTGCAGCTCTCGGATTCCTCATGAACACCAAACTTAGATTCTACTTTTAACTGTCTGCAATTTCCGAAGTAAGCTTCGGATTGAAAAACGCTACAAAGGGACACTAATCTGTCTGCTAATGTTAACATCAGCTAAACGTGGTCACCTCTCCTTAGTAACAGTCCTTCGGTTAAATATGCCTCTAGAAATAACGTTAACTGTATTTTTATGAAAGATAAAAAAAAGCAAGTCACATTCAGTAATTCCTGTAGTTGTTAGTTGTACAAGTCGTCAGATTAGTGATAAATCTATGCACAATTACTTTCCTCGGCTTCCGGCCATTGGGTTTAAAGTTTTCCTATTTGTTCTGGTCTAAATTTTCTAAAATAGTAAATATTTTGCATAGGAAACACCTCTTACACGTGATCGCAGCTGTTAATTTTAGTTAGACTCTATGCCCAATCCATCCATTGACGGAACACGATGTTAGTGTTTGACGTCGTCAACAGTTCATATCAATGCTGTGATCGGTAGTCGAACTTCAGTCACGGCCCTATGAGGTAACTCTTTTGACCGCTGTCTTAGGCACGAAAACATTACCACATCTCGGTATAAAACAGCTTCTGCCTATGACTTATGCCCAGACTGCTTAGCAGCCTTACAAAGAGACATCGTAATCATTCCGCCAATTCTAGTGGAAGCTTCTAAGTCTAGGAGTTGTAATCAAGAATGACGTCACAGTCAACAATAAACTTGCTGGGTAGGATTTTGATTACTGATAAATAGTAAAGGGATTGGGGTGATGTTAATGACGCAGTACTCAGTAGTTTTTCTTAATGTGAGGGTAGATTGGAGTTTAAATTCTGGTCGTGACAAGGGTGCTCACTACTGGTGAGACGTGACAGGTTCGAGCCGCGAGTCTTGTGATTATTCGGTATGAACCAGTTTAAAGTTTGTCCTGATGAGAGTGGAGCAACCAAATGTGAGTGGTTCCACTCCATATCTACCACCACCCCGGTTGCTTGGCGATAATCAAGATGATCGGAAGAACTGTAAGAAGGGATTACCTCTCATCGTTTCTCCATGCAGCATCGTAAATTAATCAGACGTTTTGACAAATGTAAGCGGACAGTAGCGTCTTATCCATGTTCAGTAACCTGATTTACAACCGCAGCCTCTGCTAACATTAACTGGTCCAAGAAGTGCACACAGGAGTGGTCAGTGCTATCTGTTTACGGTAACTCGGTAAACCATCCAAACGCAGAATTTTGACCAGTTGACGGTAAACGTAAATTTGTCTTCCGCAAACTAGAAAATATTTTTCTCAGTTTTTATTTCACGACCGTGCGGTTCCTGTTTCACGTGTGGTAGTTCATTCTAGGTTAGACCATCGTAAATTTTAATTTTGGGAGACTTTTGTCGCGGTAGTGATTTCCCAATTTGTCACCTTAATGCGTTAGTTGTAGTTGGTTGGCGCCCGATCTTATCGCAAACACAAACAGCAGGCTTGTTATTAGGCGATGATTTGACATGCTTTTGTTCAGAACGGACAGTGCAGAGCAGCTTCCCTTTGTTCCAAGGTGGTTTGGCACTGACTGCTTTCACTACTAGTTTGAGTAATAAGCGACTATATTCTTAAGTAAAGCATTTTGTTTGACAGCAAATGTACATTGCGGTAAGTCGCATAAAAGCGAGAAACTTCTTTGCATTATCGCAGATGTACGGAATAACTTATGAGATACAAGAAAAGTGATAGCATCTCAAGAAAAATACTTCAAATTTATCGGCCACTTCAGAATAATTCCACTGTTTTGCACTTCTGAACCACTACTGACAATTTTCCGTAGTGAAGCTATTCATTACAGCTCAATTATTGGAACCTGGTTTGCCTTGTAAGCATACGTTAAATAAAACCCATTTTGCTTCATAACAGGGTAACTGAATTTTCACGTCTGAAGATAACTCGAGGCGTATCACTCTCTGTTAATTTTTGTACATGAACTTCCCACTGTTGGTATGTTCGTTTTAGTTTGGTTAATAAATTTTGTAAAATATTTTTTAGTTATATGCAGTCAGAGTGATAAATTACCACTGGAAATAGAGCGGCTAAGATCAAATGTTTTGACTGTGACTGTTTAACATAAAACCCTTGTCTACTTGGTCGTTTCTGTGCCACTAGTGAATAGAGAAAACACAAATCACTGTTACTGTTAACCACTAAAATCTATATGTAATCATGTATCTCCACACATTTTAAATATATGTTAAAACCGTTATGCCTTTGCTAATCATTTAAAAATTTTAATGCTGGAAACTTACGAAACATTTTTCAAAAATTATCACGCTTCATTGCTAACAGAACTTAATATTTCATTTATTGTAATGAATGAAACTAATTGGTCAACCCTTAGCATTTCACTAGTTACACTTAGAGTGACATTTGAACGCTTAGATCAATTTTGGGAACATTCTGAGAGGAAAAGTTAAAAACTTACTTTCAAATCTAAATGTACAACTCCTAGAGAGTGCATGTGTTGAACGCCATAAAGTATTTGCTCCACAAAGTTGGAAGCCTCTTCTTCCGAAAGCCTTTCGCATTCGGCCACTCGAGCAAATAGTTCACCTCCTGTTACACTGCGATCATAAAATGAAAAACATCTTGGTGATAAAAATGTTTACTATAAAAGTATTTTGGAAAGTTAACAATAAAAGTTCATTCGGTAGTTTGAGGTTCTCCAACAGATCGAACGTAAAAGAGGAATCATCAGTACAGACGGCAGAAGTAAAACGGATGTCATTAAATGCACATTTAGGTTATGCATATGATGAGAAACTGTGAGCCATTTGAAACAAGTTTAGATTGGGTGCACAACGGTTGTTGTGAACATTTTACTACGTTGATCGCGGCAGAACTACTTACATGAATCAAACAACAAATAATTAGAGTAACGGACTGAAATCTGACCGAACGAAATAAATATTATCGTTCGTCCAGTCTAAGGGAACACTGCACTTATTACCAGAATTACGTGTACACTGTTCGGACCAAAGTGCAGCACCATCATGAAAAGAGTGCAATTGCAGAGTGTAAAACGTTTACCCAACCCATGTTTACTGAGAAGACTAACATTCGAAAACCATGCGAGAGATATTCTTGAGGGCTTAATGTGAGTTTGTGTGTTTGTCAAAGAGAAATATAAATGAATCTCTGTCGAACAAGATCAAATCACCTCGCTTATTCATTGGATGAATAGCCAGGTTGGATAAATCCATTACTAACAGTTGTCACCAGTCATTTGGGTCGGTTAGTGTATGATATTCAGCCAACTGAGGAACTACGTCGAAGTTTACTCATTACAGTTTTCCTGAACCAATCCACACCAAACGCCATAAAAAAAAACCAGAGGCAGTAATGCCCTTTAAACGTGGCCTCTCCAAACAAGTTCGCATACGCGATCCTTTGGAAATCTGAGCATCTGATATTGCTGATTCAAGTTACTCAATCGCAATGTTAACTGAAGGCCATTCTACTAGAAATTAAAACAAAACAAATAATTCTTGACTTACTTCAATAGTTTTCAAGCGTGCTATTGACTTGATGGTGTTCTAAGAATGTTGATTAGCTCCGTACTGCTCTTTTTGCGTTATTTATAAATCCAGATAAAATAATGGTAAACTAATTGTTCTATCAGTCTGGTGTTTCTTAATTCTAATTGACCTCATGTGTTTTTGTCCGGACCCGTTCACCCTGACACTACACATGCCAGCGTATCCAATGTTCGCACAGTAGCAGTTGTTAAATAGTACAATTCGGGTCCAGTTTTCTCTCCGTGTTTTAACCTGGTTGTCACAATTGTGCTGACTAGCGACACGCAGCTGCTTGTATCAGTATGCGTAAGGGATCTAGAGAACATAATAGCAGATAGTTTGAGTTCGTCTAGAAATTGTGCTGCCATGGTTATAAAAGCACAAATAACCCTCAACCTTTTAGGAAGAATTTGTGGAATCTTCCACCCCATAATTTGGCCACGTCTGAAAACGGACATACGGATCTGTCCCCCTTTTCTTGAGAAAGACTTGGTACTTATTTAAAGTGTTTAGAGACGGGCCACTAGAAGAATTATGAAGCTCAGGAAAACCCCGTACCCCGAAACACCGACAGAATTGAGTCAAGTTTCAATGAATTACACACACCTCAGGAAATATCTAATTCTGACCTACAAAATACTCCACACTTCGGGTCATTCGTCGATACATCTGTCTTCACTAAATAAGAATGAACGTTTAAAAGGTTACTAGCTGAATTCAAGTAGTGCAATATGCAAGTTACTCTGCAGATAGAACCGCTTCATAATTCGCGTTTGTTAACATTAGACCATAGTATCAACTTCTGTGGTTACGGCTGAATCAGTTGTTGATTTTTAAACATTACTCGATTGGCACATAATTAAGAGATAACTTGCATCACAATTTTCTTAATTGTTATTCTGGTTTAGTATTACAGGTCATCAACTGCACATGTCCGACTGAATTGTTTTTCAGTCTGTTACAGTGTTTGTTGCTGAAACGATTGTAGCTTCATTGAAGTTAACTTTTATTTTGTTCCATTCGCTGTTTCCACGTACATGCAAACCGTGCAATACATTTTTTGACCGATCAGCGTAAAGACAGGAACGCACAAGCACAAAAACTTCTCAATCTTTTAACAACCTACGAACCTAGAAAACCCCGGTGGATGACCCTTCATCATTCTAGGTTGGTTGAACAGTCGCCAAAGCAAGTTTCAAACCGACATCGGTTGATCATATACATTCTTTTAGAGAATCTGTTATATTTTGCGTTAGTCAGGACGCCTTCGCAGAAACCTACGGGCTATCACACAGCCACGTCTGTTCAGATGATACTGGCAAAGTGAAGTTTTGAGTCACTAAAATCCATCTTAAAAGAAGCAAATAGTCTTCATATGCAAACCTAACACTAGATTATAGCAAACGATTTGTTACTCTATGCAATAACAGGCTCATCAACTCTACAGAATACAATTTGACTTCAGAGTATGTCAACAACATGAAATTAAAATTTCGGTTCATAAAACAAAGTTCTGAAGTTTTACCTATGGAACTATGTACCGAAGTTTGTAAAATAGATTCCACCATTAATCATTGTTTTTGGTTAATCATTCCTGTCAACCCATAAAATTATTTCCTTTGCCATAACATTCAGTTTCACCGTATTCTTTCTTCACATTGACGTTTTGAAGCAATATCAAGTCGGTTTCCGTTAAGGACGTTTTTTGTTTCTCAGAACGTCAGCTGTATCAGTGTGCCATTTTTTTCTTAATCAGTGAAGAAACAGTAATGTCGCAATTACTTGTTTCCACTATGTGTCT
>JTDE01001605.1:7616-18105 GCA_014338405.1 Paragonimus skrjabini miyazakii | reverse complement strand
GAAAGATATAGCATATTCAACCTCTCTTAATTAACATTTTTCAGAAAAATGCGTTTTTTTAACATTTTGTTCAGCATCTTTGCATGTCTCGGGCAGCTAACACCCGACATAGTGAATAGCCAACTAGTTCCGATTAACAGTACCGTAAATCCAACAAAGTGTATTTGGGAACTATTCAACCGTAGTAACAAGAATCAAAACCAAATTGATCGGAACTTATGATGTGGTTAAATAACACAACAGAGACTCATCCGCATCTCGATAAATATAAAACGAACAGTTCAAAAATGTAGCCATCACGGTAGCTCAGAAAATTTATGTAGCACATGTCTTGATATTAAGTTTGTCCGTGTTAGGGCGCCCACCCCGTTACCGCCACGAGGCGTCTGCACCGTGAGAAAGAACAAAAAACGATCGACTTTATCCCAGTTAGCGGACTTGCTCAGATCGGACGAGAGGGTGGCCTTGGCTAGTTTTCACCCGTCAGACCTTTTACATGGTTGCGCTCATTAGTGACCCTAACTATTTTTTTCCGGTAAATATCCTTCTCTTTTTATGATTCGAAAATGCTCTTATGGCCACTGCGCACCCTATATGTACTTTGTCCTTTACGCCTTGGTCGCAAAGTTTTGGGGCGGAACAAGCTCTTATTTTTGTACGCGTCTTTTGGCTTGTCTTGGGAGCGAATACGGGGGTAGTTGCAGTACATATCGGGACCGAGATTTTCGTGTGAATTATTAACGGTAGGATAATCATAATTCTGCCAAGCAAGTTATGATGGCAAGGAGGAACCAGCGTAATGTTTAAGAGGGTCTACAACAGTCCGTTGCATAAAGAAATAGTAGAAACGAAGTAGTTTTATTTCTTAAATGTTTACATCATCAAACTGTTTTTTTCTTTTGTGCAAACACTCGGTTTACATTGTCTTTCGTCCGTTTGATTGTAGAAAGCTCAACTTATTATAATAGACACATTTATGAATTTTACTAACCTGGGATGCTTTCTGGTAAACAAATGTACGTTTGTTTGGGGGTTATGCAATACCGACTGATAGAATTTGACATGCAAATTGCACTCTCCTAATCAATCAAGGACTCGAATGGAAATTACAAAACATTTTTGGAAAATCTCAGTCTACAATTCTGATAATGCGGTCATGTGCTTTTTGAAATATTTCCATAAAACATGAAGCTTATTCAATACTATGATTGAAACTAACTTTATTACACTGTATTACCTCTGAATTGTATAGCTCTGGTAATTAAAACAAACGAAGTTGATCCTAAAACAGAACGTATATACATACACACATTTTTGTGTCTTGTATACTAGCGTCGTTTAACAAAAATGACGTTTCAAGTAGGCCTAAGAAAAAACGAGTATCTCAGTTAGGTTTATAGATGCAACAGTGGTAGTTAAGTAGAAACACAAAGATACTTTTTCTGAAATAAAAGTGTTTCCATCATCTTATGCATTTTTTGGTTAACTTATTGCTGGTAGATTTTAGTAAAAGCGACTTTAGATGTTTCGAGTTAGAAAAGGTGAAAATTAATTTATCCTAATTCAACTGTTCTGATGCATCTCCGAAAAAAATTGTTAATGTCATCAACTGTCTATCTCGCTGGCAAAATCGACGGCGAACAATTTTAACAGAGATTAAATTGTACAGTGAAAGTTTAACCGAGATAACTATTCAAATGTTGGCACACAATCGGCGTTTAATAAGTTTTTATTTGGTTACCGGTAGCATAGATTAGTTGGCTTACACTGAATCATGCTAAATGTGAATTTCCTTCTAACATTCTATTTCAACACACTTTTGTCACAAATGATAAACAGTTGCGTTAACGCATGTCATCTTTTATAACCGTCTGTTGTATTTTGTTGAATAGCATCCGAAATATTTTCAAATATTTGGACTGGGGTACAATGAAATACAGCAGTAAGTTGCTTCACGTAATTCTCGGCTCTTTTGCCTATCATCCACCATAAATACAACATGTCCGTTCAGAAAGTCCTTCTAAAATTAGAGGTACATCAGAAGAGTGATTGGTAGCGTTGACTTGAAAGATAACGTCTACGTTATCAAGCCTTTAAACTGATCGAAATGACATTTTTGTGAGATTAAAATAATCACGCAGATTGGGTAGTAATAAAGATCACTCCTATGTACTCATTCACGTTGAAATGATAACAAGTAAGTTGAACCCATTAATCAGTAGTTTACTATATAAACCATTAAATCCATTTTAACAGGTAGTAAGCTTTGTATACGAACCTCCGCGACTGTTTACCGCCATCACTGCAGTTCTGACTATTCGGAGTATTGCTAAAAATACGCCTGTTTCATTGTAGACTCGTTGTACACAAACTTATTCAACTTTCTTTTCAGTACGGCGATCAAAACAAAACTGAAAAGAGGTGTTGGTAGATTCTCACCAACAAACAGTGGTGTGAAAAGAGTGTTCTTTAGATTATCATACAGACTGTTGTTATTAGCAGCGTACTCATGTTCGCCTGTACAGAGATTGGTTTGATTCATTGTTTCAGGTGCGTAATATCAACAATAATGGTGTATTCTGAGTGCTCCAACAATCCAAGTTGAAAATGTGTTGGTGATTCACATCGGAAGCCAGGCTGGGTGAAATCATAAGGGAAACTACTAGGTACAGATCACGGTTTACTTACAAGATGCGTTTAATCTGGAAACAAACAAGGCAATCACAACTGTGTTCTATTCAAGTGCATCTCTCTTATATGTAGTGCTGGTTAGCAATAAATTAAACATTTTATTCACGGCTTGCTTTCACCAAGGTGTGCCTATCGCCTATTTTAGATGGAAGATGAAGCCTTTTTTTGTAATTTCAAAAAATATTATTCCGTAAAATTTATTGTATTTATTTATTATTAGTAATTTTGACGTATCTACACCGTTCTAATCATCTATTCTTCAACGTTTGCAAAGAAAATATTCGTTTTGTTGTTATCAGTATCAAGAATAACCGTGCAACTTCGATAACATCTCTCTCTATTCTTCTTCCCTCTCATTCTACTGCCTTTCTGGTCTAAACCGTAAATATCTGCTTAACAGGGACAGCATGATTGATACAAGGTCAAGACAACCTTAAAAACGATTGAAGCCTATGTCATTCACAAAAATCATTGCACTCACTTAGAACAAAGTAAAATGCTCAATATAGAGCACTGAAGCATGAGGCGCTTAAAAGTTTATGCATCACTTACGCAAAAATCTATCTCATTTTTGCTTGTTCAAGCAATGGAGGAGGAAAGTGCTTTCAAACCCAACGTGATTATTTACACGGCAGCAGTCGCGCCATGTTAAACCTATGTATGTTTTTATCACCACACTTCGTTTACCGAGATTTACATCGGCATGTTTCATCTGCACTTTTTTAATGGGATGTCTACAAAGCCGGTTATCCATTACCAACCATATTGGTTCACCAAATTTGGACACAACTTGTCTTAGACTACTAATAGATATCCCTTATATGCACATTAAGCAATGTTGTGAAGCAGTCATGCTGAGTGCTACCGCTGGAGCTAAGCTTTTCAAATAGGGGAGGACTAGTTTCATGCTAAATTTTGAGTCAGGTGAAAGTTACGCTACCTTCAGCCACCAGTCAGTCATATGGGTAGTTATTGCGTGCACGATCTTATAAAAACCCACCAAAGCAAGAACTTCTAGGATGTCTTTCTTGTTAATAGCTTCATTTTTGGGCAATTATTGTGCTCCTCTTTATGGGTAGCTTAAAAGCGGACAGCTGTCAGCACCTCATGCTGTTCAACGCTTTCATTTAAAACATTGGGGCCCTCACCTATGCATCACATATTTCTCTTCTGTGGAAAACTTATGTACGTTAATCTTGGTGAACTTCACTGTTAAGTAACCCGCCCGGTATTGGAAAAACCGGAGCAAAGCTACTTCCGGGCTTATCTTGACTTGCATCTACCCCAATGGATATGTTGCAGGAATCAGCTATAAAACCATTATATTTTCTTATTTTATTATTCATATTACATACCTACGGAAAAGAATGTCAGACTAATTTTTAATCTGTACAAGTTATTGAAAATATATGGAAATCTGGTGATATGATCACTGAAAGGTGGTCTTAGTACATTTGAACTGCAGTCAGTGGCAACAATGGAAGTGAGCACGTCTGTTAGTGGCAGTTCTTTATTTTATATATTCATAGTGCGTGGAACGCAGGTGGATGCATGCCGCAAATTGCATTTTAAGCACGATCTTGGTATCCCCTATTGTCAAACCTGTCTTTTACTCACCATCGCTGAGGGGAAAAAAATAGGCTTATACAACTGCACGCAGGAAAACAGTTTAGCGAACGATATTTTTTTTACTTATTCATTATCAGGCAAAATACATAAAGGTTAAACAAAACATTTTCGTCAGAACAACAAGCAAAATCAGTAACCAGTTCATTTTAAGTTAACCAGATCACTGATACACAGGAAAAATGTCATACTGAAATTACATCACGATCATGACAACATTGAAATCATGACAGCTACATCCGTTTTACTTCTGATGGTGGATCATGGCAATCGCAAGACCCCAACGAAGCAGTTTAGCGCGTATAAAGATGTATCATTTGATCTAATTCTAACTGATTCAGCTATAGTCGAAATTCTGCATCTCATTTTCTTCGACTGACTGATTTCGACTCGATAAATTGGAGGAAAGAAGAGACAGGACTGATGGTATGACGCGAATCGAAAAACATGTGTTACAGTTTTGTTAGCACTTGTCTTAGTGACTCCCTTATTGGACATTACTGGATGATGCCCACAAACGTGATCAGGTAAGCGCCTAATCGTGCGGCTTTGGCAACTAGTCACACAAGGACAAGTAAGTTGGTATACACAAAAAGGGGCTGTATAGGCAGACACTTTGTCCTTTTACCGTGGATATAAGGCTGGAGCAGAGTTGAAAAAGACACGCAATTTAGAGGTATGGAATGTTCTCTTGACAACAGCGTTCAGTCTCCTGTTGGTAATAACAAAATATGCAATGCTGTTTTCAACTAGAAGTGTGTTATCCTGTTTACCACGACGGTGCGTAGTTTCATCTAGAGGTTGTTCCAGATAACCAATTGCAGGAATGAGGAAAATTCTTTAGAACTCTTATTCGGTGTACATATTTTCATGGTTTTACCAATCAAGCATTATGAGACTTATTTTCCATCAAAATGACAAAGCTTCTGAAATGGATCTACTGCCACTTTAGATTTCTTTCTTATAAATCTTATGTGGTACAAAACCAACAGCACGGCGCTGAATCGGTACGTACAGGAGGGCTAACTGACTGTTAGTTTCGGCTTCTAGTCAAAATGGATCGTTCGTGTAAGCAGAGGTGAAAATGGTTAAGATAGTCGTTGGTACAGCATTTTCGCTGGCCAAACATAGGATATAAACCATATAAATGGATCTTTCTAGCCGGTCATTTAAAGGCTTCGCCCTGAAGTTGCCCACATACAATTGTTCCACTGGGAATTTCATCAATATCACCGTTATTTTCACATACAGTTCCCTGGTGAATTTTATTTGCCTATTATGAGTACAAAGTACAACTGTTTTTTCAAGTCTTTGGTAAACTGAAGACGCCTGGGTTGTTGTTTTCAGTATAATCGCATAAACAATCTGTCGTCTCTTCCAGTAGCATATATGTAAACAAAAACTAATTGAAAATAAAAGCATTTTTTTCCAATTGGGTTAAGGCCGACAAACGTGTCAATTAATTCGAAAGTGTCTGTAGGTCACGCAGTTAAGCAGTTAAGCATCGGTGTGAATCACTAGTGTATTGCTGTCTTTGATGATGATGATGTTGTAGATCACGCTTTGACAAATTTTGTCCGACGGTTTTGAGAAACTGCAATAGCCGCCTAGCTCACATGTGGTATAGTGAGTTGCACATTCCTGGAATAAGTTGAGGAGGTGGATCCGCTTTGTAAAAGCTAGGTAATTCATAAAGCCTCGGAATTGTTGTTCCAGCTGGCGGAATATGTCTGAAAGTTTGGGCTACTGTCTTCCAGTTCTTTTCAGTCAGGGCAGTACTTTTCTGTCTGAGGAGCTTTGGTTTAACAACGTTCAGCTGGTATAACTGAAACTTTGGCAGAGTACCTTTCTCGTTCTACTAAAGACTACTCAGGGATTCAACTCTTTAAAATATGTCAAGACGGAACAAAGCAAACCAGAAATTTGCTCATATAAAAGCGCTTTCCACATTCTTTCAACGGTTTTGATTTGGTCATTCTTTCAATATATTTACACATTTATCTATTATGGTCCCCAGAATGGTACAACCGTACGGAGCCTGCTTAACACACCGCAAATGAATGTCAGTATGAAATCACTGGTCTTTACAAAATCTGACATGAAAACTTTTATGAGGTGATAAATATTCCTAATTTCCTCATCTCGAAACTTGGCATGAAAACTTCATACACTCAATTATGCAGATAGTCTACGACGTCTTAATGAGATGCCCAATAACCTAAGGTCCCATACAATCAGAAACCAATAGGTCTGAAACAATATTTCGTTGCAAAAGTCTAACGTCAAATATAACTGCTATATGGCACGATATAAGCTTACTATCGCCATTGGACTAGCATTTATTTACAGGAATCAGTTAGTAAGCGATATATCATTTCAGCTTAGCCAGGTCAATAAACGTATTTTTAATTCAGTCTTATCTGTTCAACAAACGCGTTTTGTGGACGACGATGCCATTTTTCTCCTGTAACAAAAATGCTGACATCTTCTGTTTGTCTTCCGAAAAATTATACTGAACCGAAGGTAATGAGGTCTCAACCGTGCACCCGCGCGTCGTTCGCGGACTGATTGTGTTTCAGCTCCACTGCAGAATAGGTACACAAATGAAATATGTCTCTTACTATAGGTGTTTCTTGGATGTTCCAGCATTCACAACTCCGGCGGTTCTGAAGCTCCAGGCTTAGGGTCCGAGTCCACCGAATCTATATGGTCAATCTCTTGGGGTCACGCGAACATCACGGGACCATAGAATGGCTGTTGCGACACGGCGATTTGTGAACAATATAGTGCAACACAACTGATACGGCTAGTTTTGCTAAATGAAAAGCATTCTCTCAATCAGTTAAACTGCACCGTGGAGAAAAGAGTGATTGCACTCAGCGATATGCCACTCCAATAAAATATCAGTCAAATGAAGAGGCTTTTATTATCAATATTTGAAATCTTATGTTAAACAACTACTCCTTTTAACCTCCTAGCTTAATAAGGTTTGTTTTATGGTGAAGTTTACTATCAGGTCCACAGAAAAGAAGAAAAGCCAGAGTGATCTTCCTAAACATCTTTCCTGTTCCAGTAGATAAACGTCAAGAAACCTTAGTGGATAACAGTGTGAAGTTTCAGGAGAAGACACAATGTTTGTCACAATTACTAAACATTCTCCAGTTTATATTTCCTTTCTGAGACCAAAATAAACCATTGAGTTAGTGATTGTGAGTAGCGATCAGATGCAAGACGCAGGCAAGAGTTGACGGGCCTTCTTGTTAGTGAAAGTAAATATCCGTTTTTTATTCTGAATATTGCCAACAACTTTTATTCTTCTCATATTGTGGTGAAAACGATAAGCTGGAAAATAGGCTTATTCATAGGCCACTTTTAAGGACTATCATGAGGACGATTACAGATGCTTATGCATTTCAAGTTAAAACAGCGCCGCCAGGATTGCCACCGCGTGACATGCATGCATGTTTGTCATCATTGATGGATAGACACTAATGTCGGAATTCTGTTTGACAAGATTTATATCAACGTACAAAGTGTCCACATTGTGAAGACTTTAAATTTTCAAGCCATTGGCGTAGAAAAAAAGAATTTCCAGCTATTTCTTTTCAAATCGTTAATACAGATAAAAAAATACTAACGGTTCTAGAGTTGTTCTTCCTTAATCACCCACTGAGGTAGGTCAAAAACAAGATGGGTCATGGCCAGCTTTAGACCGAAATGTTATACCATGATGAAGTGGAGCATTATACCAATAAAGTTCATCCTACATGCAGCCTGCCTTCACCATTCAGAAGTGGGCCTTGTGGTATCCCTTTAAACGCCTTAGTTTGGTTGAAGAAAACGACCTTTGTTAAGGCAATACAATTCTTGGCGCTTTTCAAGCAGACGAGAAAGGGTAGCATATTCATCACGCAGAGTCCAATTGGCGAGAGTTTCGTCGAGAAGCAGAGACGTGTTAATTAATGGGAAAATGCCTTGAAGTATCTTTCTCGGCTAATCGTTCTAGGACCTTCCAAAGACTTTGTGCTGTTTTCGTTGATAACAGGTGGGAAAGTGTGGATTACTTGACTTAATTGAGGATATTGATGGTTTCTCAGATTTACTTGAGGAAAACAGCAGGGCTAGAAGCCGACTATAAAATGTCTTGGTGAGTATAAATGTGATTCCTCTAGTATTCTTGGTTATAACAGGTTCGGCTTCAATGAACCGAAATATGCTGGCTTTGCTGGCAAACAGGGTTCATTTTGCATTGAAGACACTGCAAGTGAGGATGTTTCATGCGATTTCTGTGACTACATGTTTAAAAACTGTAGGATCTGTAAACTGCAAGCAGTAGACTATTAGTCTTTAAGATCATGAACAGTCATGATCGGTTTGACATTAATTTATTCGACTAAGGCAACGAAAGCCTAAAGACATATTCCAACGGCGGCGAGTAATATATGTGATACGAAACTGTTTTTTATGCACTAAGCAGAACACTCTTGGTTCCACTGGAAGCCAGCAATTTTTCAATTTTGTCTTCTGGCTTATTAGTTTCTCATCCCTCAGTTTAAAGCTGCTCAGGAGTTCAGAGATAAAAAACCGTTTTCGCTGGAGAATAGGATAAGAAGAATTAGTACTCAACTTGCGTGGCGTAGAAGAGAAAATATAATATATGTAATATATAGGCTTTCAACAAGCACAACTAAAGACTGAAAATGTAAATTAGTGTGGCCCAAGAGAACTCAACTTATAAAACCTATAATTATAATTGTAAATATTCTGGTGTGTACAATTTGCATGCATTGATTGTGTTGCAACTTCAACTGTGACACTTACAGGTCAAGAATCAGTACAACGGAATCACTGCGATGGAAAACCTCATGAAGTTTGACAATATTCTCGTGTCGGAGGTTTGCCAATATAAATGCTTCCCTATCAATGTTAGCAAGGCTGGTTCCCTTGTTATATTCACCGTAAGTATTGAAGGCCGATAGTCTCTGCTTCATAATAAATTTGGCAGCAAACTTTTTATTCGATTTTCGACATACGCATAGATTGACATCTGCAAAATGTCCACTTAATGAGTTATTCAAAATTTGTTGATCAACATACTCTCCAATCTTTTCTCTAATTTCATACACTTCATCCAGTGAATTCTCATTAACAAATGGTTTCTGATGGCAGAGCAAATGCGAAATAGTCATTCTTACTTCTTTCATTTCAATCATCGCCTGCACAACAACATAAAATCGGACGATAACGTGTTATCAACTTTGAACGAGGCGGCATTATAAGGTCGTCATTTCAAGGACAATGATTCAGCGATTCATCGATTGATACACGGGTTCGAGGCAGAGGCCCAATGGTCCCGGATCCAGTCGGTTTTTCTTGTTCAATGTCAAGCGGGCGTCTGTTGGTCTGAAAGGCATTCAGTGAAAACAGGGTGTAGCACCGCACTTGGGAGTTACAGTAAATATCAAAAAACAAACTAAGACTACAGGCATAAAAGAAATTTTGGAAAATGAGAGTCAAGTAATGTTTTAAAGCGATCGTTAGAAGCGCGACTTACTACCTCAGCAGGAAGACTGTTCCAGAAGTTAACAGTCCTGTAGGAAAAAAACTGTTGTCTAAGAAAGGTCCGAGGACGAAGTTTGAAAAGCTTCATTTTTTGTCCTCGCCGACCGTCGTCATTCGCTACAGTGAAGAACTGATCAAGGAGGCCTACTCTAAAGAGAAAGTTTGTGAAAATCAAATAACCTCGAGGCCGTCGACATTCAAGTGGGTAAAGATCAAGAATTTCAAGTCGAGACTCGTACGCGACATTATTGAGACCTGTGACTAGTTTGGTAGCCACGCGCTGGACACGCTCAATGGCTTATATGTCTTTTTTCAGGATGGCATAAACGACCTGATTAGCATACTCGAGGAGCGGCCTAATATAAACCCCGTAAAGCGTTCGAAACGCTTTCCTGTCTATGCGGGGGAAAGTGCGTTTAATCATCCTGAGCGTGGCAAACCCATTTTTAGCTGCCATCTCTTGATGATGCGAAAAGGATAAGTTAGACGAAGGCCAGATGCCCAGATCTTTCTTCAGATCGATTTTCATGATATCTACTGTGCCGAATGCCAGGATCTCCACCGAGTGACATATGTGCGCACTTACTGTCATTGAGTGGGAGACTCCAAT